>OZ023161.1:632500-867500 GCA_963678695.2 Diplodus puntazzo
GTTTGTTTGTCTTCAAGTGATTCTGATGTCATATGAAATTCCTACTTATCATTGTTCACTTATGGGGGTACCCACTTCCTGCTCTCTATCTGCAGTCTGTGCCATTTCAGCAGAATTATGTGACATCATGTGCAAACCATTGATTGTATGAAGTAGTGGACAGAGTCACCATTATCCATCCAATGTGGAGTGTACTTGGAGCTGAAGAGAGCATAGTCAAACAAGTTGATGTAGCTGGAAGCTACCAAGATAGCTAAGGCTTACAGATTGCTTTTCTTTCAGAGGACGCCATTACCTCAGCATTAAGGGTGCCACGATGCGGCAGAAAAGGAGGGGGGCTTTTATTTTAATCAGCTGATCTTGCATTAGCTGCAGTGCGCACCAACAACCACCAAGTAGCACATGTGAACAGTCCAGACTACACTGAACACATCAGGGCCCTGAGCTTCTCTCTCCTTTCACTTGAACCAGAGACACTGTTTTATTTCCTCATTGACTCAGTCCATATCAAAGCATGTGTCGAAGTACAAAAATTAGCAGATTACTGTGTGTAAGAATCAAAATCCTCCTTGGATATTAGTGTGTTACTCATGATTATCTAAATTAAGGTTAGTTTATTGCACATAATGTGAAATCATGCATGGACTCCATGCCAAGCTGGCGCCGGACAAACCTATATTTTTTTAGCTTACGAACTAGATCTTGGTGTTATAAATAGTATAGGCTATAAACAGTAAGCAACATCAAAAATGATCCTCACTTACAATGAATAAGGAAAATAATGTAGCCCAATAAGCTTAACAGTGCGACCACCAGAGGTGCTGACTGCAGCTGCTGTCCAGCCAGTCGTACAAACACAGGTCTCTGCGAGAGCTCTCCCATTGTCTCCAGGTAGAACAATTATTGTAAAACACTAGCTGTAAGGCTATTTTAATCTTATGTCAAATGCAAACAGAGAAAGACAATGAACAAGGCTCCAAGCCAGTGTGCAAATAGATAAATCAATGTCGTAAATAATGAATCACTGGACAACACTGAATAAAACTGTGTGTTAACCCTTTGAAATTTTTCCCTGGTCTGACTCTGGCTCTTTATCTTTTTTAAAGATAAATGTGCACAGTCAGCGAATAGCCTTCTGTATGTGATTCGCGTATGGTTTTTGCTAAAAAACTAAAAACAAAGAAAAAACTGTTGTTTTTAAAATTTTATACAAGATAAAACAAGACAAATATGAAATGGCAACATGCTGTAGCAAGGGCAGTTCAGTTTAAAATAATCGACTCGTCGGGCTTCCCCACAACAGGAAGCTGCTGGAGGAGAGTGGTGAGTTGTGTTCACTTTACAATAGAAATCCGGCTAAGCTAGCAGACGTTTGATGCCTGAACTATGTTCTGAGACCCTATTTGTACTGTTGCTGAAGTTTGGCGCTGTTCTGAGCATTATTTGTGGCTTTTTGATGGCGGTTTCTTGTTGGAGGCATATACTGCAATGTATTGTTATCGTGCGGTCTTTTCGGAGGTTGTTAAAACTATGTAAGCTAGCGATCTGCAAACTTGATCTCTCGAGAGGGGGTCTTACTCAGTGTCACCGTGTGTTAGACCATGGATTAAATTTACACCGGAATATCCCTTTAAGGGAGTATTGGGATATTGCAGTTACCAGTTAAACAGTGTGTTTATAAGTATCTCCTGCTTATCTTATAGTACAACACCTGATTAGCATTAAAGTGGACCTTTTTATTCACTTAATGGGCCACCGTCTTCCAGCCCCCACAAGTTGCACACTGAGAGCAAGAGCCTTTATACAGTAACACTACAAATGTGCAAACAGCAACTGTCTAGCAACTGTGTCAGCATCTTAGGAAAATTGATATTGAAAGATAACATGGATATTGATGACCTTGGAATTACATTTACAAACATGTTGGGCCTATTTATTTATATTCAAATGATATTTTAGTAGTTTGTTTTTCATCAGTTAACTATAATAATGACTCCTGAAGACAGCCTCAACATTGAGGTGTACAGAAAACCTACACACACAGATCGATACTTTGACTCTCATTACCAACACAAGCTCAGAACCCTAAACCATCAGGCTGAGACTGTGCCCACAAAGACATAGGGGAAGGAGAAGGAACAGAAGCACATCAGGAGAGCGCTTAAAACTTGTGGCTTCTCAAACTGGAACTTTGTCAAAACCTCTAAAAGATCCAGAGCAGACAGAGAGAAAGAGACGGAAAAACGTAACAACATTGTCAGTCGTTAGTCTCGGAAATATCTGAGACACTTCAGAGGATCTTCAAAAAACATCATATCCCATTTCACTTCAAACCTACCAACACACTGAGGCAGAAAGTTGTCCATCCTAAGTACAAAGCCCCTAGGCATAAGCAGAGTAATGTAGTTTATGCCGTTCAATGCAGCCAGTGAAGGCTGGTTGGGTCAATGAGACAAGTGAAACACATAACCACTCTGTAAAGACACTTACACACAGAGTTTAAAAGCCTGCAACTCCCCTCCAGTTAGTTAGAACTGAATACGCCTCTTGGATGAGAGGTGCAACATCTTCAAGAAACTGAAACAAGTCCTGTTGCCTACGATACAGCACTTAGAATTACCATGACCTAGTTGACTGAAAACCTTCATCAACATAAAATAAAGACAGAAATAAAAAAATAAAGAAATTGGCAATAATATATGGCAACAACCACATCAGCCGATAACGTTACGTGATGTTTACTGTTGCTATGGCAACAAGTGGCTGCTGCCACCAGCACATGTGAGCTAGTTTAACAATAAAACTATACCCATAAAACCCATAACCCATAAAATTACAATTGGGCGTATTTAAACAAAATCAACAAAAGTTACCAATAGCCATAGTCCTTACAACCTTAGCTAATGTGTTGTCTTGGGTTAGTTTTAAAAATAACAAATAACTTAATTCAATGAGGAGCTACATTAGCAATAGTGACAGTGGCATCCACAAGTATAACCACATACACCTGCACCACTGGTTAAAGTTACACTCTGCCACGGCTAATTAACAGCGATCTCCACACTGCCTCTGAGCTTACATAACATATACGTCAGACTGTAAGTTTCAGTCATAGGCTTATGTAAGGACAAACAATAACTCACCGTTACACATCTTTAATTCACCTATCTAAGAGCTGTTGAAGTTAAATATCAGCCAAAGCAGTGATATTGAAATAGCAGTAGAGTACATACACCAGCCGAAACACAGAGAGCAGGATTCAAGCACTCAGCGTCTACAGTTATCAAGTGCTGCCCCTCCTTTTACCGCCGCAGCGTAACCAGAGGACATCTGTACAAGCTATCAATGCGCACAAATAAAGAGAAGCAAATTTTGCCTCACGTTACTGGCATGAGTTTTATTTTGGCTTAATTTGCTTCAGAGTACTTGTAATAACTCTTTTTGACTTTTTGTGTTTTTGCATTTTTGCATTCCTCCTCCTTTAATTCACCTTTGATTAGACTTCCTCCTGAATGCATTCTCGTCATTTATCATGCGAGAATCCTACCTGGTAAACTTTCAGTGCAATATAAGTAACTGTAAATTGTAACTGTTATTTATTTATATGATTATTATTAATATTTATAGATTTGGCCTGAATTTTAGTTTAAAAACATTCAAATAATGAATCAGTAGTATCAACAGAATGTGCAGAAACAACAATCCTGACATTATGTCAAATACGTTGGTGTACTGTGTTGCCTACTGAAGTTAGCATGCTAACCAGCTAGCCTCGGCTTGTCCTGTTATAAAATACAATTTCTTACCTCAAGGTAATATAATGATCTCCGCCGTAGTTTCAACTGGCAGATATATGCCAGCTTTTAGTGTAGTAAATTGTCAAGAAATGAAATACTGTTTTCTACTGTTATTTTCCTCCCCAAACAGTAAAATATTGTACACCCTCTGAATTCGGGTTTTCTCTTTTACTTAGTTTAGATAAGCTTAAATGTCTCGTTAACTGATTGTAAAACACACTTCATTCAAACTGGACATAAACGAAATAAAAATTACCAGCATAGGGTTGGTCTTTCAATCCTCAAGGATGTGAAAATATTTTGGCTCCTTATTTTTTCACCTGCTGATGATGCCAACACTCTCCCAATCTGTGCAGTCAGTCAAGTTAACCTGCCACTGCCTCCGCTGTCCCGCTCCTGCAATGAGGCAAATTGAGAGTGAAAGGGATGCAGATTTAGAATATAATGGAAAAGTACCACAAAAAAACGACGATGCAGCTATGTACCAGAAGGTGGAGCATAGATATTATGAGTTACCAGGCACAATAAAAATCTTTATTTTTTCAAAGTGAGATAGACAATATATCAACATTTCAGACATAAACTCTTTACCTGTCCCACATTGTCCCACACAAATATATCCTTTGTCCCACATTTAGCTTATTGTGACCTGGACACCTTGGCGGCTGTTTTTTAGTCCAGCCATATTAATTCTCAGGCTGCTCCTCATGTTTTTGGAGCTACCTTCAAATTCTGGCCATATATGACAAGCTACACGTTCAACATCTTGCCTCCTTACTTAATTTATTCCCTGTTTCCCGGTCTAGCTACCTACAATGTAAACATAATGATTATGTAAACCGGTAGGTAGAAAAGATCGCATCTTAAAGGAAAGCATGATTGTTTTCCAGTTGTAGTTGGAAGTAGGTGGTTAGGGTAATACCATACCCTCACAGCAGGAATTGTGCTCTTTGTGTCACTCTTTACTGTAAGCACAAGCCTATTGTAGACCTTCACTGGATTCAGCCATGTGGCAGCCCTTAGGGCTCCAGATGGTGGGCACTAAAGAGTGAGGTCACTGTTCTAAACACACGCGCACATACACATGTGGACACTATGGGGGTTTGAAACTGGGCCGCCCATAAGGGGGATAAAATGGGAAAGCTTTCTCAGGCGCAGCTGCTATAGGAGGGCCTGTGGAGGTCAGCAATAATTATCAAAGTGTAAGGCAAGTAATGTCTGTTTGCCTTTAGTGAAATTTAGACACATGAGAAATTCAATATTGATACATTTTGAATAAACAATGAACCCCACACTGTGCAGCAGCAGGGGTGGGGTTTAGGTAGGACTGGGCCATATGGCCAAAATTATCACAATATGTTTTTTTAAATTGATCGATGACAATAATTATCATGATATATATTTAACAGTAATAATAATGTTGAATTTACAGTTTTAAGAGTATTCTTCTTAGGACAGAACCCAAAACAAACCAGGAGGTATGGTTTATAAAATACAGTTATTTATTGTCAGGTACTAGATGACAAACATTAAACAGAACCAACCAGCCAAATGACTTTATGTTGAACACAGAATAAATAAAATTATAAATATGTGCAACAAATTTCTTGTTTCAAACATGTCTCAAACATTTTAGAGGTAGTATACTGGACTGAACATTGATTAAAGAAAATGATAAAAAGTTAAATGTTGAGGATGATTAGGGGTGTCACAATTCTCCAAGTCCTCGATTCGATTACATTTTTGATTCTAAGGTCACAGTTCGGTTCGATTCGATTCTCGATTTTTACATTTATTTTTTTAAAGCACAGGTTGCTATGCCATTTTTAGACTAGACTTTTATGCAATATAATATCTGACCTTTGTTCGCAATGTACCACACTACATTGTCAAATTTAAAACATTTCTTAACAATATAATGTAACAATAACTTATATCCTCAGTCAATTGGAAACTTAAACAAAATAACCTGCCATCTAGTTTCTGCAGAGCTTGCAAACTGTGGCTTTTTTGTCGACAGCGCCAACATTGTCAATATAACTCACTGGAAATCCAAAATACTTCCACACCGGCGACTTCAGGGAAAGAGGAGTGGGTTCAAGTTCTGTCGATGGGTCTCCTGCATCTGCAGCTGCCATTGTTGTTAGAGTGGCATAGCCCCTTTCAGGAATAGGGCGGTGCGTCAGGTGTGTGTGCGTAAGGTGCGTAAGGTGTGAGTGGGCGAGCGAGAGTGAGGGAGTGTGCATACTTGCGGATACTAGTGAATGAATGAGAGAGGAAGGAGAAGCAAGGGGTAGCAGTAGTAGCGACAGTAATAAAGTGTACAATATAGTCTGCAGTTTGGCTATGAATAAAGGCCACGGCCAGATACAGCAAAGCTCCCTGGTATTATTTCCCGACCAGCTTAATACTTGAAAGAGGGTTCACCCCGAAGGTGAACACAAACTTCGGCACTGGAGGAAATCATCTCCCCTGTGCTTCCCAACGATGGTCCGGGAGCCGAACAGGAATGGTGTAACACCATGCTATTGTTTGGCTGGCTGTAGCTAATAGCTACTGGCTTAGCTAGTAGCTAAGTTAGAGGAGGTTGACTCGCAGCACTATTATGCTACTGTATTCTGTGATTATTGCACATTCTTGAGCTTGCAGGTAGTTGTTCAGTTCAGCCTCCTGTTCTGTAAGACCTGATGTGGTTTGGACGTGCGACCAGACCACATATGAACTCTGAGCTGCTCCTCCACCTTGACCCTCCACTCTGCGTGCAGCTGAGTGACTGATGTTTAGCAGAGTGTACTTAGCATCCATGACCAGCATTAGCTTCTTGAAGAACTGTTTTTAAACTGTGTTTATAGGCATCATATCTTTAGTGGCACAATATATAGGGCTGGGCGATATGGCCTGAAAATTTAATCTCCAATTTTTTCACACCAAACTAGATTTACGATTTTAAAAGCTTTTTTTCCTTCTCAAGAACAAACTTCAAATTACAAATTAATTATTAAAAACATGGCATTTATTTAAATACTTTTATTGTTTGACAAAATTGCCCTGCCATTTTAAACAGTGCACCTTCCAACTTGCTTGAAAAGAATGTGTCCCTTTTTGATAGAATGCTTTTGTAAACATAAATTTAACATGTCAGATTGCTTGCTATTATAAAAACCGTTCAGTTTCCATATTGGGATTGATAAAGGGTGAACAGAACTTTCATTAAATTCTTTATTTTGCAAAAGGTGCCTTTTGTTTACAAAAAGTATTTTATATCCCTGAAGATATGTAAACTAAATTGCTGCTGCACAGTAAATAGTAAATGACATGTTGGTAGATGTACAGGACATGAGGTGTGTGCTTGCTGTCTTTTTAACAAAGTATTGGACAGGAAGACGAGCCAGGCTGCTTCCTCTGGCTTGAGACATGCCCCGTTGCGGCCTCGTAGCACAAACCTGGGATCGAACATTTTCAGCATGTGAATGAACCTCCGGCTCCACTGTATATAAGGGCACAATGTATTTAGCGATAGGCAACGTGGCTGCATCCGTAAAAGCTGTCCACCGGGACCCATTCTTCTCTACGGGACACAATGTTTAAATGATTCCGCTAATGTTGGCTGCTGTTTAGCAGGTGTTTGTGGGCTGCCATGGTCTTGTACATCTCGTAGTGAACAACAAGTGTCCCACTGTGATACATGTGTCTGTTTGAGGCTGAAATAAATAGGTCAGTCTACTGCCTTTAGTTACAGCAGCCTTTTAAACAAACTTTGCAGCGGATGGTTTGTTCGAGGTCCGACGCAACAAAACCAAACTACTAACGAGACAGTGCCTTTTCGGGAACAAACTCTTGGCTTGCTGCCATGTTGTTGTGTATGATTCTCTGTGGAAAGTCAATGCAGGGCGGAGTAAATTACAGAGAAAATCTATTTAAAAAAAAAAAATCCTTTCTAAACCACAAACTCAAATTAATCACTTTTGCCGATTTATCGCCCAGCCCTAACAATACGTAATTGCGCTGGTTATGTCTTTGTACCGCTTCGGTTTTTTCTCATATGGGGCTGGCTGAAAAAGCAGTAGAGTGAAGTCTGACTAGTAGAAACAGTGGGGCTGGTCTGTTGGCTACTTGCGGGGAGGTTGGCGCTAGCATGATAGCTGCCGTCGCCGCCTTTTTTGTTTTGGGAAATGTGTTGGTGAGATTCACAGTTAGCTCCATGTGTTGTACTTCTGTCTGAAGTATCCAGGAACGTAAGTGGCATTTTGTCAACAGCCCGGTTGGAATTTATCGCTGCACACTTCACCAGTTCTGGAAAGACTTTGACTGCTGAATCGGCTATAACTATGGAAAAGTGTAAATTTAACAATTGTTGGCTTGAGCATCCAGAATTCAGTTGGTTAAAGCTGTAAAATAATGAATTTGAAGTGCAGTGCACGGTCAGCCAGAGGACCCTCAACCTGGGCACACTTGGTGTGAAAGAGCTGGTGTCACACACAAAATCGGAAAAACACCAGTTAGCTTCTAAAAGTCTCCAGCGAAGTCACGCTGTCACACACTTTTGTACGCCTTTGTCACCAGTTCCCGGTCCAAGTTGTCCAGTTCTGCTCGACCCGAACTCTGATCCGCCTCTGCCGTCTCGTAGTCAAGCGACATTCAAACCTTCTTCAGCTCAACGCTGACGTTGAAAGTGGAGGTGCATTTGATTTTGAACACCGTGCGTGTGTGTGTGTGTGTTTGTACAGTTTTTTAAAAAGTGTCTGCACACACGTATAATAACCCCGGTGTGTGTGTGTGTGTGTGTACATAATAAATATATTTATTAGGGCTGTCAAAAGATCAATTTTTTTAATCGCGATTAATCGCATTTTGTCCATAGTTAACTCGCGATTAATCGCAAATTAGTCGCAATTTTTTTGGCACATTTTTTTCTGTTCTAAATGTACCTTAATGTATTTTTTTTTTCATGTTCTTAATACTTTTAAAAACATAAGAAAGGTCAAATATGCTTGCATTATGAAAATGTTTATTCAACACTTCAAATCATGCAGGAAAATAAATCCAGGGTTGTCTGCTTTTGGCGAGGGGGGGCGACGGGCTCTCTGTATCTGCCGTCTGTTTGGCTTGCAAGTGGTGTCCACTGACACTGCACGTTTTCTTCTTCGCCTTTTTCACGCAGTGTGCTACTTTCTGTCAGTCAGTATCACACTTATGATGGCCATGGCTCCGGTGCAGCAAAACAATAAAAAGTACGACTTGAAATTCAAACTTTCTGTCGTGATATATTCAGAGGAAAACTCAGGAGAAGCAGCTGCTAGACGTTTCTCTGTCGACCCCAAGAGAGTGAGAATTATTTTTTTGTGTTGTTATGACTCTTAACTTTACAAACATATATGTGCTCTTTTAGAAATTGTGTTGAAATATGCATTTTTTCATCAATTTGCTGTATCAGTGCATTAAATTGTCATATGGTGTGACGTGAAAGCTATTCTATATAAAATGAAAATGGGTTACTAATTTTTTTTCTAACTTACTTCATCAAACATTTTAATCATGACTGCTTTGATATTTAATATTTCCTTGTGAAAATTTGGTATATTTTGGTTTATTTTTCTAAATCATCATGCAAAGGACATCGCTCCTCAATCTTTCAAGATTTTTTAGATTAATTCTGTTAAACCTTGTAACAAATGTAAGAAAATGCTTGAGACTATTGTTGATACTAATTTCCTTGTATTCTATTGGTATTTTCATGATTTACCACTAACAAAGCTGTTTTTTTGTCACAATTGTCAATGTCACACCAAATGACATGAGTGTCACGCACTATGATAAACTGCACCACACCACAATATGTCAATGCAAAAAGTGTTTTATATGTATTTAACACTCAAACAAAACAAGTGAGGAAACAGGTTACACATGAATTTCAAATATAGAATAATAACAGCATTCACATAACCTTAATGGTTCAATATAAACTCCACTTAACATTGTGTATTTAGTAGGGCTGTCAAACGATTCATTTTTTTAATCGCATTTTGTCCATAGTTAACTCGTGATTAATCGCAATTTTTTGGCACATTTTTTTCTGTTCTAAATATATCTTAATGTATTTTTTTCATGCTCTTAATTCTTTTAAAAAACTTCTCTTCTCCCAGAAGTTCACTTATGTACCTGTAATACCAATGAAAAAGTACTTCAGTTTGGAACCTGATTTTCTCTCTCTCTCTCTCAAATTGCAATTGATATTTGTGACTCGACGTACTTCAATGCTAACTCATTTCAGGCTGACAGTACGTGCAGATAACTTTTGTCCTATCGACCATCTGGCTTTCGCTTTTCAGTCCACCGTGTTTTCCTGAACCGCCAACCCTGCTTCTTCTTCTGATTCCCTTTCTTATTCTTCTGCCACCGTCTGGATCAAGACTACAGGTGCCACCGGCGGCCGTAAATCACACAATGCACTTTTTAAAAAAAATATTTATACCGAGTGTTAATCGCACGTAAAAAAAAATAACGGCGTTAAGAGAATGTTGCGTTAACGGGCGATTAACGCATTAACTTTGACAGCCCTAGTATTGAGTAATAGTAATGAAATAAGATTGAACATCTGAGGATGAGTTGAAAATGAATATTTTGTTTATGTTAACATTTTTGAAGCATGACAAAATTTATCAACACACTTATAAAAAACATTGAAAATGTGAAGAAACTTAAGTGTGTCTCAGCATGAATGTTATCATGAATGAAGATTGTAAAAATGAGTGTGTGAATGAGTTATAACAGTGGCACCTTTGTAGCTAATAGATTAATGTTCTAGACTGCATTTAGGAGATTCACAGACATTCATAGAATCAGTATTTTAACATAACAGTTAGATTAAAATGTAAAATTCATACATTAATATTCCAAACATGACATTTGATATTTGTTCTGTAGTTCATGTGTGAGTTTTGAACTAGAAACTGTGAAAAGCTGAAAGCCTTCAGACCATATAAAACTTAATACAGTCACTGTTTGAGAGTTTGGCAGACTTGTGAAGTGGTTCTGGCTCAGATATTGTGCATGCTATTTGATTACAGCTGTCTTTGCAGTCTTTTCCTTGTACTTGCATGTCCTCCCCTTGCTGGACATATCTGCCTCACTCTGACAGGAAATGCAGGAATAAGATCTTTCAATATGCACAGTATGGGAAACTGTAAAATATGGTTACATGAAATATAAATTTGGAAAGTAGAGTATTTATCATATAGATATTTTTTTCCGTCAAACCCTTTAAATATAAAAATATTAATGTAAAATAAAGTGAATGTCATATGGTGTGACAGTTGTGTCACATGGTGTGACTTGGAAAAACAGTCACACCATATGACACTGTGTCACACCATATGACATTCTGATCAGTTAAGCTAATTTATTAGCAAACTAAAAAGAGTGAGCCTATAGTTAGCATGTAATTAGCTGCATGGCAGCAGTGGTTTTTAAGAATTAATGAGTAAAATCTGTGAGAAATATTTATTCTTTACGCAAATCATGTCACACCATAAGACACAAAACATTGACCACTATTGGTGATGTTCGGATTCATAGCTTTTTAACTAAAAATCAAAAAAGCAGAATGCACCTCATGAATTTGCAAGTCACTACAGAGATATTACTGTAACTTCCTGGTTGGGCGTGGTCCTCTTCATCATTAAGATGTCCAAATTATTGCCCGTTCAAAATATACATTATAGTGTCACACCATATGACGACCATTTTGCGGACAAAATGTATTTGGTCAGAACTTGTTTTGACATTATGCATAGACATCAACACTTTATGTGGCTATTGATAACACATGAGTATTTTATATGCATAGAAATTAGAACATATTTCCAAATAAATTATAAATATTTCATAGTTCTACTGAGGGCACACATATGCCGGACAGTCACACCATATGACATTTTTGATGTTTGGATCAAAATTCTAAGTAGAAATCTTAATACACCCACAACACCTTTGGTATTATTGTACTATACCTTGTCAGAGGAACAACATTAAAATATATATTATTAAAAAATGTACATTATTATCAGTATGTGACACACGGACAATCAGAATTGTGTTATTCGTCAACCACAATATAAAATAAGAACTAATGTAATTTAAAAACTGTAATAACCCGGACACACTCACTCACTCCATTCTTAATTATTTTAGTTGCTCTGTGAATGGCAATACATTTAGTCATTTTTGAAAGTAATTCGGGGACTTTATTTTTCTTTACTTTTTCAGACTTCATGTAGATCTTAAATTTTGTTCAAAGTGGTCTTAAAAAGGTCTTAAAAAGTCTTAAATTTGACTTGGTATGGTATAGTGATGTATTTCGGCTATGGGCAAGGCAAAATGGTTCACTAGTGCCCCCTAAAATGATGCCCCTGAGATTACATTCACCATCATGTATGACATTTTATACAGGCGTATTCCACCTAGACCTACAAGAGGGCCTCTTGGTGCCGTGAATTAAAGCTGTAGTCTGTAACTATTTTTTGGTTATATTTGCTAAAATTGTCATTATGATCTGATAGTAGAATAAGATACAGGTCAGCTGTGTAAAAATCTTCTGTCTGCGGCTACACCCAGTGGCCCTAATTTGATTTGCAAGATTTCACCGCTCTCGGTAGAATACAACCGATCAGAGCCAAGGACAGTGTCTGAGAAGTGTCAATCACTCTCGTGCATATGCAGCTGGCAGCCCCCCTCCCTCACGCAGCGCATACTTGGCAGTGATCAGCATGAGGCACTCCCTATTGTATGAAGGCAGGCCTGCAGTGCAGCAGAGAGGAAGAAGGAGGGACCTGGGACCTGTGCTTTTTAAGGATTTTTAAGGCCGATACCGATATATATATATATATGTATGTATATATATATATATGTATGTATATATATATATGTGTATATATATATATATATATATACATATATATATATATATATATATATATATATATATATATATATATATATATATATATATATGTTTATCTGCAAATCTGCAATGTGCAACGAAGGCCTCTTTTATCATCTTAGCACTTAACAAAGTGGAACAAACAAAACAAAGAATAAATGGAGCACCTGTCAGTCTGCACGGAGGGAATAGCTCCGCCTGTATCAACAGACTTGCGTCCGGAGGACCATCCAACATTGCCGCGAGCCAGGAGAGACCACAACAGCAGAGGAGAGCGACAAAGGAGCCCGGCAGTGAATAACCCCAAGGTTGTGGTGGAGGGAGGACCAACGGAACAATGATGGACAGCCCACAGAGTATTGAGTACGTTACATCAGTTTGAACGAGGCTAACAGCTGTTAGCGTTGCTAGGCTAACAGCTGATCAACAAGGCTAACAACTGTTAGCGTTGCTAGGTTAACAGCTGATCAGTGAGTCCACAGAGCCAGTTGTTCAGGTGTGCAGCCTTTAGTCTAAGTTAGTAGCACAGCCCCAGAGCTTGTCGGGACAACTTGACTTTTGCTACGGATTGAGAGGCACCGATATTCACGCCAGCATCCTCTCGCGTGACAGTGACTCACCCATAACGATGCTTCGGTGTCGGCCTCAGCTCACTTTTCGGAGGGAAGTCAGTGTCGTACTGTTTATGAACAGTTTGAAAGTGCCTCTCACCATTTCCCTTCTTCGGAATAGCCATGGTAGTTTGACAGATCAAACAAGTGCAAATTTTTTTTTTATCCCTTCAGTTGTTGATATCAATTGAAGCCGCTAACCAGGTCACTTAGCTTGCTTGTGTTTAGCAGTAGCTGGCGTGTCTGCGCATGCATGGTGACCCGTGACTCGTGATGCGTAACCCCACAAGAAGATCTCAGACTGGCCGTCCTGTGCATCAATCAGGTGTCATAGACTCGACCTGTTGTAGAGTGCCTTCTGGTGGACGCCAACACTCATAACATGGTTGTAGGGTTCTTCGTCCGTTTTTTATTTAATTTTTCAAATATTCATTTATCGGCCATTATAAATGCCGATGCCGATAGTTTAGAAAATGCCTAATATCGGCCGATAATATCGGCCCGCCGATAAATCGGTTGGGCTTTACTGTGCTCCTTCAAATTTTCTGGCTAAGTCCACTTTTTTGTCAAAACTCCAAACTGCAGCTATAAATCCAACAGGAAGTTAGCCCTTTTGAATTTAGCAAATGTTGGGTGATTTGCATTTTTCTGTTGCCATTTCGTGGCATTATGTACTCCTGCTAGAAGTTTGACTAAGGCCCCGTCCACACGGGCGAAAACAATCTTTTTTTTCTCCATCTTCCTCTTCATCGTTTTAAGAATATTTGCGTCCACACGGCTCCACTGACAACGACCGAAAACGCTGTAGTTCATATTCCAGGCCTATAGGAGGCGGTTGACATTCACCAAAAACAGAGAAGAAGACACGGAGCATGCGCATTAAGCTTGCGCGCTGTAAACAAACAGACAGTAGACGGAGAAACCGTACACAACAAGAAGATGAAAATGGCTAGTGCAAGGAAATCAGAATCATTTGTGTGGACCGGTAATGAGGTCGAACTGCTGCTGCGACTCACACTCAACTACAAGGCATGTAAGTTGCAAGAAAGGCTCAATATCTTCTGCGGCACGAACACGAGCATGTAGTCCGCCATTGTTGTTGTTATTGTTATGAGACGTCGCGGGGTGGGGCGATGGCGTCATCGTTTTGGAAAGTATGCGGATTCGCCGTCCACATGAAAACGGGAGGGCTGCGTTTTCGGATTTCTCCACTCTGAGACCCGTTTTCAAAAAAGTGCGTTTTCAGGCGCTGCGTTTTCAGGAGCCGTATGGACGGTCGTCCAAAACGATGCAATACGTGTGCGTTTTTGCAAAACGGCGTTGTCGTCTGGACGGGGCCTAAATCAGCCAATCCTTAATGCCTTGATGATGGTATGTAGTGAATGTTGTGACCTCTCATGGGTAGGATTGTGTACTGTTCACATTTCAACCAATACTGCTTCCAATATTGGTACCTGGAATTCGATACAGGTACTTAACGGTACTTTTTTTCGGTACTCAACTCTCTCTGTGATAACAGTATAATTTCACTCCTTACCATGGGAACTATGTGAAAAAGTTCAAACATGCAGTAAACTTCCAGAGACAACATATCATGAGTCATATTCAGTCTTTTTTCAGCTATATTGCATACAAAACTGGTAAATAAAATACTTTTTCATTTAGTTGTTACTGTTGGACTTGGTGAACGTTATGCTGCCTGTTACATCATCCAGAATCACCAGTTTGGCGGTGGGTCAGTGATGGTCTGGGGAGGCATATCCCTGGCCGGTCGCATAGACCTCCATGTCATGGCCAGCAGTACCCTGACTGCTGTTAGGTACTGGGATGAAATCCGTGGAGCAATTGTCAGACCACTGCTAAACACCTGCTGCAGTGTTCCTTGGGATCCTCCTGGTACAGGACAGTGCCTGCCCTCATGTGGCCAGAGTATGTAGGCAGACGAAGGCATTGATGCCAGTGACTGTCCCTCTTGTTTCCCTGATCTAAATCCAATTGAACACCTACGGGACGTTATGTGTCAGTGATGCCACCATGTACCGCACAGACTGTCCAGCAGCTCACTGATGCCCTGATCCATGTCTGGGAAAAGATTCCTCAGGACACCACCTGCAGACTCCCTTAATTTTATGAGCAATGTATAACTGATTGTTGATTGTTATTGAAGTTGTATAAATGTAATACTGTTGGATTACTGCTAGACCATGCTGCCAAGTGTGGCAGAAATCCAAGAGCAAACTTTTTTTTTTGCTACAGTGAAAATGTTGTTTTGGATATGGATTGAAGCAAAATGTTTTGTTAGGTAAAAACATGTTGTAAATTTCAGAAATTATTACATCAATCTTTTGGTAATATAGTTTTACTTCTGGACTTTTCAACACTCTGAAATTATTGGAAATTCATGGGTTATCACGTAAAGTTGTCAAGTTGCAGTCATCTTGTAATGTAATGAGTTAATTTTAAAAGTAACATTACCCAAATCTGCTGATATAAACTATAAATAAATTACATAAAAATGCATGGGTTGTCGTGTGAATGACAATCCATGAATTTGGGGCTGGGGTTTCTTGTCCTCACTCAGTGGTGGCTGATAAAGAGATGCATTCAGTTTAACTAGTGCATTGCCCGTAGGAAATATGTGTTCCTATAGAAAAGTGGGAGGTTAAAAAGCTTTTTCATTGATGGCCAAATGAGGCTGTGTTTGAAGGTGGAACGTCAGGGATATTTAGGTTTGCTGTGAAATCCGATATTCCAGGGTATAATTGGCCGTTTTTGACTATTTTTGATTTTGCCATTATATTTCACCTTAAAAACTATTTACTTGGTGTCATTATTTTCAGCACAACCTCACGTGTGACTGTACAGTTATTTTTTCGTTTTGACCTACTGTATTAACACAATGGACCTAAAATCACAAAAAACATAAAATCCGAGTAGAAAAAGTTAGATTTTTTTACTGTGAAAACCACAAATATGTTTAACAAACCATTTTTATTACTTATAATGCAAATATAAATTGTTGTTTGCTAAATATGTGCATACATTTTAAAAATTTACAAAGTTATGTGTAACTATTTACATTTAAATTCAGGCAATGCTCAGGTCTGCCTTAGCTCCTTCCAGCTGAATGAAAAGCTGCACTGCCTGCTCCACATTCAGCTTCTCCTGTTTTGACTCATTAAACAAAAAAACGACTCCATTATACACTAAACCGAACACTACATAACACACTAACTATACACTCCAAACACGCTAAATGTCACAAATCTCTCAACTCTCAATATCGCTGTCTGTACACCGACCATCATTGCCTGTCACTCATCCGCCGACGTCCCTCCCACAGCTTCCTGTTCCTCAGCAACCAAACTTGCTGCTTGGACACTTTAGTGACAAAAGCCCGTTTTACCGTTTCTTCTGCACCAGACACAAAGCAAACGTGACGGCAATGTTCGCGAAAAAGCGTGGCGGACATTATTTACCCTAAGTTCGGTTTTGGACATGCTGGTGCGTCCGATCCGTCGACTCGGCCGTGTGAGTTAGCTAGCAGCTAGCAGCTAGCTACACACGAACATCCACAGATTCCGATTCCACTTTGTTGTCCGCGCGTCTCCGCATCCCCCCTTAGACCCGAACAGACTCGGTCCGGTCTCGTTTAGTATCTTTAATCCACAACAGTCAGTTTAGATGCACAGAACAGAATGGGACCGAACCGCCGGCTAACTCCCGGTCCAGCTCACACCACCGCAGGTATAATTTATATCTATAATTTATAATATAAATCCGCTTGTTTCTTAACGTATGTCGTAGGCTTGAGATCTGCAGTTATTGGCTCTGGCGCGCACGTGACTGTGGTGGCTCCGGTGGACAATGCTTGCGGCATTGTAAAGCATTTCTGAAATAATTTATTAACGGTATCATTGCAGTCCAAACAAATGCGACGTTGCATTTGTTTGGACTACAATGATACCGTTAATAAATTTTTTGTGAAAGATTTGTGACATTTAGCGTGTTTGGAGTGTATAGTTAGTGTGTTATGTAGTGTTCGGTTTAGTGTGTAATGGAGTCGGTTTTTTGTTTAATGAGTCAAAACAGGAGAAGCTGAATGTGGAGCAGGCAGTGCAGCTCTTCATTCAGCTGGAAGGAGCTCAGGCAGACCTGAGCATTGCCTGCATTTAAATGTAAATAGTTACACATAACTTTGTAAATTTTTAAAATGTATCACCACTGAACCACGCAGCAGCCATGTTGAAACTCTCAGGTCAGTCTGATCCTGATCCGTAGAGATATTTGAGACAAACACACACACACACACACACACACACACACACACACACACACACACACACACAGACAGACAGAGATTCCTTGCTTTTATAGAGAGATGAGAGTGTGTTCACAAACATCCTTTGCTGAGAGAGAGAGCCCACACACGTTATTAATATTACAATGCATCTTTTTGTTCTTACTTCATGGGCAATGGCCATCCTAACAGGGTCTCCCAGCTCCCAACACTGTCCCACAGAGTAGGGGCAGTAAATGGTTTCAAAATATTAAGGTGCATGGCTCAAAGCAGATAGAAGCTCTTGCTGTAAATAATATTTTAAACTGTGTTTGTTTAGAATTAGAGTACAATTATAAACAGCAATACTACATTGTAGAAATACTTTGTTACAAATAAAAGTCCTAAATGCAAATGTGAAGTTCTTAAACAGGAACTTTGCAGATTTCAACCAGCTTGGTATCCTTACAGTTTTTGTAATATATGCAAATTCGCAATGTTGTTTCCGTGTTGCCTGCACCCAGAGCCCCCCAATGCTTAGTTGGTAAATGAACAGCAGAGCGTGTCATATTTTTTTTTTTAATATAGATTTTTGGCCCATATATTCTTAGCTGAAATATAGAGAGAATTGTGAACAGCATGTCCCTGCCATTTTGTTAATGTAAGAAATTAAAAACTCTGACTCAATTGTAAAACAGGGTGGTGATGAGCAAACATGAACCACGGTCCTGTTCATCCTCTGTTTCTCTCTTAAAATGTTTTCAGAAACACAGTGTAGTGGCCTGTTTAGCTGTGGTACCATGTTGTTTGATACCAATTTGGGAACAACACAGACCCCTTTCTGTTTGTAGCAACAATTTCAAAAATATTTGTGCCTTTCTACTGAATAGACAGTCCCTCTTGAAGTAAAAGTACCACAGAAGTACGAGTAAGCATACTCATTAAAGGTGCACAATGTAGTTTTGGGTTAGAAATTTAATCTTGAATCTTAATTTTAAATGTAATTTAAATTTTCGAATAATACACGTTATTTTCTTGAACGAGAGTTTTTTTTAGACGTGGAAGTCTTGTCCTTCTCCCCAACAGTGGGGGAGTCAATTTTCATAGGGGTGGCCAGACTGAGACCATAGCTCACACGGGGGTGGCACAGAAACTGATATCTTTTTGTTTCCCTATGTGGCAATGTGCTGTGGATCTAGTAGTGTTTCTTTTTACATTAGGCCTACATCATGAAGTCCTGCACAAGCTTTTTAATGTATTCCTAAACTGATTTAAAAAAGATCTGGAACAGTTTGAAGGTGGTGTCTTTTTAATTGGTGATAAAGCTCACATCATAATTACAATTTACACCACAAGAATATTATAGAAGGCCCCTTTTCCAAACAAATATCACATCTAAATCACATTTTTTAAATAAGTTACTTGCACACACACAGTCCGTTGGTGGCTATCTTCACTCAGAGGCATGTAAGCAACAACAACTACTTCTTCTGTAATCGTGTTGGTGATTGACATTCAAGTTGAGTATATTACCGCCACCATCTGTTTGGGTGGAGAACTACTTGCTGTTGAAATGCTTCAGCAGGAGAATGTGTGGCGATAATTTGCTTAACTTTTTGCCTACACATGGTATTCAAGAGGTAGCTGTAAGTAAAATGATGAGGTGGAAATAGTATTAGGTATTAGGAGAGAGATGTTACCTTATGGTAACACATTGTTTAGGTTGTTTTGCCAGTTTAACTGATTGTGTCATTATTTGGGGTTTTGTGTCATTATTACAGCTTTCAGTAAAAGATTTATTAATGAACTTTGAAATTATGTCCAGACACTTTACAGAATATTTGTGGTCTGGATGTGACTTTGTATTGTAACACTGTAGGATCTTGGCATTATAATGTTAATCAGATGATTTTGCACATGTGTGTGCGTAGGGCTGGACGATTATGGAAAAAATAATAATCACGATTATTTTGATTGATATTGAACCTCCTCCTCCTTGACCCAGCACCTTATCGTGGTGGAGGGGTTTGAGTACCTGAATAATCCTAGGAGCTATGTTGTCCTGGGCTTAATGCCCCTGGTAGGGTCTCCCAAGGCAAACAGGTCCTAGGTGACGGGTCAGACTAAGATCGGTTCAAAAGCCCCTAATGACACTGCATGAAAAGTGGGATTTTCGTCATTATGCGGCACTGTAAATTGTCGTGGAATTTCAGGTTTGCGACAATTCACGGCAATTTGCAGGCAACACCGAAAACTGACGTAAACTGACGGAAATTGACGTGGGCCTTGCATGGCAGTTGTCCCCCCATGACCCCCCTCCCCCTGATTCTAGGGGAGGCTTTAACATGTAAATGAAAATGCTGTGAGCTATACAAATGCAAGTCAGGGTAGCAGGGGGAGTTTTACCTCAGGTGACATTTTTCTTAAAGGTTGTAACTTCATTGTAAGAAAATCTCTGGTATAAATAGACGAGGCCCAGTATAGTCTAATTATAGACTCTTAAATTTTAGCTTGAATTGATTTATTTAATTAAAGTATGCTAGATTAATTACTGTGTATGTCATTAGCAATGGCCAATGTTATGTAAAAAGATTATTTATTCTTTTTTTTCTCTCTCCTGAGACCAAGTTAAAGATAAAACGCCAGTTGTTAAGAAGTTAAAATTTGCATGACATATTTTGAGATAAATAAGATATTGAAATGTATAAATAATTTCTGTTTAAAATGTGTGACATTTAAATATAATTTCATGGGTTCTGAATGTTTAAAAGAAGTTAAAGTAATTCTTATTACGTGTGAGAGTTCATGACCTGTAAGAGTTTATACACTTCCGGGTTGACCGGAGCGTGAGTGACGAGGAAGAAGAAGCGGAGAGTTAATGGCGTCGAGCAGCTAACAGTGGGCTGTGTGTGTCCGTCAGTGTCGTGTTTTATCACCAACGGACTGTGAACTGTTGTCGGACGCCGTGCTGTGAGTGTATGAGCTGGACTCTCCATCGCAGTCGAAGTGTTTGTGTTTTATTGGACACGAAGCAAGTTCGGCTAAGCTAGCTAGTCGGAGCTAAGCTAGGCTAGCAGGAGCTAGGCTATCGGCCTGGCCAGTGTCGAGAGGAGGCCTGCGCTGACGGGAGGAGCTTTGCCGGGTCGCCACGGAGAGTGTCGCCGACGGAGGGCGCTTCGCTGCCACAGAGGGACACGGAGGTTTATCGCTGCGAACATTTTGTTTTCACAGACTAACCTCGCATCATAACGAGACTGTGACCTCCTGTTAGCTCGGAGCTAACGTTATGTCTGCAAGCCCAGATTTACATGATGCCGATAATGACGCCATTTTGTGTAAGTAACGTTTACTGTTTTCTCCTTCCTTGTTTAATTTTACTGTGACTTAAGTTGTCTTTATTCATACCACTCTTATTTAATTGTTTTCCAGCTGCCTGTAAGGTAGTACGCAGGAGCTTCAGGTACAAACAATCAGATCTTCCATTGCAGGCTGAAGCTGTGAGGAGTTCAGCTCGGAGTCAATCGAGAACAAAGAGGGTAAGACTTGTTAGATTAGATCCGTTTTTGGTCAATGTGACTATTATTCGGGCGTATTAATAGATGTGTTGTGTCCATACACAGTGCATCACGCAGTACTGATTGTCTTTATTGATTGTTTTTACAGCTGCTGGAAGCGAGACAGAGTGCTAGCTGAGGATGCGGTGGACCTTTGGAAGTGCGCCGCCATGGACCTGATGTCTGAGGAGGAAGACGGCGGGTGTCTGGATGGAGCCGGGAGCTCACTGAGCTGTGTGCCGTGCTACAGTCGAGGCGATTCCTAAGTACAGAGCGACGCACCACAGACGTGCAAGTCTGAATTCAGACAGAAGGCCGGCAGTTACCTCCAGCCCCGAGGCGGCAGACAGACACTTCACGGTGCTGCAGGATTTTGGGCTTCTTGTGAGCTTCTCGTTGTTGTGTGGGCAGATTATGCTTTGTACATAGTTGTGGTGTGTTTGTGTTAATAAAGCTCTTTCTTGAATAAACAGTACCTTCCTGGCATTTTCCTTTCCTCAATAAATTCATTCATGTCTTTGATGATATCATAAATAGAAAATAAATAAATAAATGAATATATATATATATATATATATATACATATATAGGGGTGGGGTTTATATTTATAATGACCCAGGGTGACCAATAGTGACAGATCTGCCAACCAATTACGAGTGATTTTTCGTGTTTAAATGTAGTGGTTTTGACACTTCCGGTATGGCGGTGAGCTGAGCGGACGTGTGTTAACCTGCTCTGCTACCCTGTAGACTAAATCCTTCACATGTATTACTCTTGAGCTGGTGAAATACCTCCATTTCGTTAGACAAGGCTAGGGTAATGCCGCTGTCACAAAAAAAAGTTAGTCAAGGGCGGAATAAAACTCTGCAAGCCAAATTGTCGGACTTCACGAGGCCGAGTGCTAGCAAGAAACCCTCAGCTAGCATGGAAGGCACGGACTCCGACGCTAGCTCAACTTCGGAGGATAAATTGACGGATAAAAGCAAGGATACGGCGGCTGCCATTCTGACTGCTATTAGCGACATGAAGACAGAGTTTTCCTCCAGGTTTGACGGAGTATTGTCAGCTATTGAAAGTGTCAGGAAAGACATCACTGACTGCGCAGAGCGTGTCACCGAGGCAGAAATAAGGATTTCAACTGCTGAAGACAATGTCGTCTCGCTCCAAACAAAGGTGCAAGTCCTAGAAAATAAAAAAAGGACTTGGAAGTAAAGCTATTGGACCTGGAGACAAGATCGAGGCGCTCCAATTTGAGGCTTGTAAATTTACCGGAAGGTGCGGAGGGTGACGACGCCTGTGCCTTTTTGGAGAGCTGGCTCCCGGACGCACTTGAGCTGCCGCCGGGCGCACAAAACTCACGGTGGAGAGGGCGCACAGGATCGGGCCAAGAGCACACAACAATCCTTCCCCCCGAACGCTGATAATGAAGTTTTTAAACTTCAGAGATAAAGAATTGGTGTCGAGAGCAGCCAAGGCAAAAAGAGAAGTGAGATACAAGAACCAAACAGTGAGGTTGTACCATGATATGGCGGCAGATGTTCACAAGAAGCAAAAAGAGTTTGACGCGGTGAGACGGCAGCTCCGTTCAATGGGACTCCGATATGGCATCATCCCACCTGCCCGACTGATTGTGAACTACAAGGAAAGGTCCCACATCTTCAACAACCACGTCGAGGCGGAGGACTTCATTAAACGGATCAGGTCAGAAGAGGGACCAGACTGAACTATTAAGGTTCTGGAGTGCCATGGCTTACAAAGCAGAAGGTAGCAGCTGACGAGGAAATAAAAGGCTCAAGATTGAGCCGAGTCCACAAAAACTACAATGTGAAATATAAACCGCCGTTTAATAGTGTCTATTACAGTAGGTCCATCGCTTAACTGTTATACCGCTGTGTTAATCTCCACCTTCTATTTATGTCATGACTAAGCTCTTTGGGTATTCATTTTTCCTCTTTTTTTCTGTCTCTCTTTATAAATGCGAGTTAAGAGCAGAATGTATCTTTACGGCAACTTCACTTTGTCAACTTTACAGTATTTGGAGTTGTATTATCCCATTTGTTATTTACTGTTCAGATTTTCCTAGAACAACAGTGATAATTTTTGAGAGTAAAACTTTACTTAGTTCATAGTAAAAGGAGGATGTTTTTTGGAAAAAATTTTAAGGTTTTATTATGGTAGCACAGGAGTGCAAGGTTAGTGTTAGAATAAGTTGTTTGTTTTTTGTTAGCTCAGTGATACTGTTTTACCCTTAAGGTGGAACAGTTAACAGCTATCTGGAAGTTTTGAGATTACAGGGAAGATATTCAGGCCAATTGTCCTGGATAAGGGTGATTGTTTGGATGTATGTATAGTGTTTGTCAGTATTATCTATGTTTGCCTTTTGTTTGTTTCATTTTTTCTTTTTCTTTTTTACAGACACCTTAAAATGTTTAGGGAGTACAGCTATACAAACTATACCAAATGTCTAGTGAGATAAAAATTAAAATCACATCATGGAACTGCAGGGGGTTACGAAAGCTTAAGAAAGTCAAACAAGTCATGAACAGGGTAAAATCAATGCAATCTAACATCGTGTTTCTTCAGGAAACACACTTGGCGCACAATGATGATCTGAAAGTTAGGAGGAGGTGGAGAGGCAAGGTCTTTTCTGCACCGTTTAACTCACAAGCTAGAGGTGTCACTACCTTGGTGCATGTGTCAATACCACTCCAGGTAAATAAGGTTATCAAAGACAAATTTGGACGATACCTTATCATTCAGGGAACATTACTAAAAGAGCAAATTATTTTGGCAAACATATATGCACCAAATGCAAACAAAAATGGTTGGCCGACCCTGGCTTTGTCTCTTTTCTGGATGGACAAATTGGTCTGTATTTTGAAACTAATACAACAGAAACTTCAGCAAGCACGAGATGGGAGGCCTTTAAAGCCTTTATTAGAGGTCAAATAATCAGCATCACAAGCTCCAAAGCAAAACTGACTTTCCAAAAGGCAAAAAATTTAGAGACAAAAATAAAGGAAATAGAAAATGAGTATTATAGAACAAAGTCAGCAGAATCTCATCAAAATCTTTTGCTGCTTAGAGCTCAGTACAATGAATTATCTGCATCAAAAGCGTTGGCCAGTCTGTTGAGACTCAAGCAGTCCTTCTATGAGCAGGGTGAAAAACCTGGGAAAGTACTTGCATGGCGCCTCAGGCAGCTACAGTGTGAAAGGGCTATTACCTCACTACAGAGTGATCAAGGAGAGACCATTTTTGATCCAACAGAAATAAATGATTCTTTCAGGAATTTTTATGAAGGTCTTTATAGTTCAGAAATAATTAATGACAACTCGGAACTAAAAGTATTTTTAGATAGTATAAATATACCCAATTTACCAGAAAACCTTAGGATAAATTTGGAGAAAGATATTACAATGGAGGAACTGTCTGCTGCAATTGATAGTATTAAAGCGGGAAAAACTCCCGGACCTGATGGCCTCCCAATTGAAATCTATAAAAAATTTAAAAATAAATTGCTGACTCCAATTTTAGAAATGTTTACAGAGTCCTTCAAAAAAGGCACCTTGCCATTGTCTTTAAGAGGAGCATTAATTACTCTGATCCCGAAGGCAGGTAAACCAAATAATATATGTGAAAATTGGAGACCCATTAGTCTGCTAAACGCAGATTTGAAAATACTTTGTAAGATTTTGGCAAAAGAATTGAAGAAATAATTCCTAAGATAATTGGGGGGGATCAGAACGGGTTCATTCGTGGCAGACAGGGCTTCCATAATGTCAGAAGGATTTTGAATATTCTTCATCACCAGAAGGGGGCGCCTGACACTGCCTTACTGTCAATCGACGCTGAAAAAGCGTTTGACAGAGTGGAATGGTCCTATCTGTTTGAGATTCTGGCACGCTTTGGTTTGGGAGACAATTTTTGTAATTGGATAAGATTACTTTATAAGGAATCATACGCACAAATTTTGACTAATAGCAATATCTCAAAAACTATAAAAATAAATCGAGGGTGTAGACAAGGGGACCCTCTGTCTCCATTACTGTTCATTTTGGCAGTTGAACCTGTGGCAATTGCAGTGAGGTCACATGACAACATTTCTGGGATAACCATAGGACAGACTGAGCACCGTTTAACCTTGTATGCAGATGACATAATTGTTTTTCTCAAAAATACCAATAAATCCATCCCAGCCCTATTAGATTTGATTGGGGAGTTCGGTAAGATTTCAGGTTAAAAGATTAATAAGTCTAAAACATCTATTATGCTATTAAATCAAGTAGACAGGGAAAATCCATCCAACGTAGTTGCACAATTTAGGGTAGTCAATTGCTTCACTTATTTAGGCATTCCAATTGTTCCATTGCTTAACAATATCTTAGAAACGAATTATAGACCAGTTATGCAAGATGTCTCAAATTCTTTAGATAGATGGGCTGCTTTACCAATGTCATTAATGGGGAGAATAAATACTCTCAAAATGAATGTACTTCCTAAGCTGTTGTATTTGTTTCAAAATTTACCTCTGCCACCACCAAGCAACGTATTTTCTCAATTGAAGACACTTTTCATCAAGTTTCTTTGGAACAAAAGACGCCCCAGGCTGCGCCTATCACTGTTGTACTTGCCGTATGATAGAGGAGGGCTTAAATGCCCTTACCCACCATGGTACTACTGGGCAGCGCAACTGAGAACACTGATGTTCTACTATGCGGAGGAGAACGTGCCAATGTGGAGAGAAATGGAAGGCTATTCACTGAAGCTGCCTTTGCCCCCTTATCTGTACTCAGCCAATTTTAAGAAGTTAAAAAAGAATACCAACAATCCTATGACAAAAAACATGATTAGTGTGTGGCAACAAGTTAAGAATTATCTCAAAGTAGCTGACTCGCTCTCATTATTTAGTCCAATAGGGGGAAATTATCTCTTCCCTCCAGGAGGAGGTGATGGTGGATTTAAAATTTGGGCTGAACAGGGGTTAGGAAAAATAGGAGATCTTTATAGGCCTGATGATAAACATCCTATGTCTTTTGATGAAATTGTTGCCAAACACAACATAGCTCGTAGCCAGTTCTTTAGATATTTACAACTGAGAGATTTTATTAGAACACAACAAAAACAGTCCTTGTCCATTCCTAGCCTAGCAATACTTGAAGAAATGATGGTGAAAGACTGCCAGGAGAGAGGCTTGATCTCCAAAATATATGAGGAACTGGTTGGTGAATCTTCAGAAACATCAGTAAAAAAGTTTGAGTCCTACAGGAGAACATCTCCATCGTGGAGTGGGAGAGGGTGTGTACCAAAGCACAATTACAAACAGTGAACACACGTTTAAGATTTCTGCAGTACAACTGGTTGATGCGTTCTTATATAACTCCAGTTAAACTTAATAAATTCAACAGTGACATACCGGATGTTTGTATAAAATGTGATAAGGAAAAGGGCACGATTTTCCATTGTTTGTGGCAGTGTTCTCAAACAAAGAAATTCTGGGAAGAAGTGAAACAGTGTATAGAGAAAATTTTAGAGATAAATTTACAGTTGGAACCAAAACTTTTTTTATTGGGCATTTATCCAGCTAAGTGTAACATAAGAAAGAAGCATAGACTATTTCTAGAGATAGGCCTGCTGTTGGCAAAAAGAGTCATTGCAGTTGCTTGGAAAGAGGTGGATAGACCAAGGATAGGTAAATGGCTTTCAGAACTAACAACAACTCTGCCCTTAGAAAAGATTACGTATGCAATCAGGGGTAAACAACCAACTTTTGATAACATCTGGGGCCCCTTTAGTAATTTTCTTGCAAACAAAGACTTGTCTCATTTGGTGGAACCATCCGGGGAAGACCCATAAGTGGCCCCGGTGTTGTTATGTCTGGAAACAAATAAAGATATTGTGGAAAAAAAAAAAAAAAGTAGTGGTTTCATCCAATACTGAGTGAGGATATTCAAGCCAGGCCACACATTCTCTGACCAGGCTGGTTTCGCTGCTATTCATATGCAAATTAGAGCCGTTCGCACCTCCGGGAGCTCTACATACGTCATGGTTCGTTTCCGACAATTTGTGGCACAGTGAACGCGGCGTTTGCAGGCTGTAAATTGTCGTTAACTGCCGAAAATTAGGGAGATTTTCGGGCGTTTACCGGGACGAAAATCCCACTTTTCATGCAGTGTGAAAGACAGAACAACAAGGAAGTTTACGTCGCCCGGACTGGCGTCACCGGGGCCCCACCCTGGAGCCAGGCCTGGGGTTGGGGCTCGCAGGCGAGTGCCTGGTGGCCAGGTCTTCACCCACGGGACCCGGCCGGGCCCAGCCTGAAAGAGCGACGTGGGCCCGCCCTCCTGTAGGCTAACCACTCGCAGGAGGGTTCAGAAGGGGCCGGTGCAGTGTGATTTGGGTGGCAGTCCTGGGCGGGGGCCCCGGAGACCCAATCCCTGGACGGTGACTCTAGCCATGGGGACATGGAATGTCACCTCGCTGAGGGGGAAAGAGCCTGAACCGGATGCGGTAGTTGAGCGGTACCAGCTAGAGATAGTAGGGCTCACCTCCACGCACAGTCTGGGCTCTGGAACCCAACTCCTTGAGAGAGGTTGGACTGTCTTCTACTCTGGAGTTGCCCGCGGTGAGAGGCGGCTAGCTGGTCTGGGCTTGCTTATAGCTCCTCAGCTCAGCCGCCATGTGTTGGAGTTTACCCCAGTGAACGAGAGGGTCGCTTCCCTGCGCCTTCAGATCAGGGATAGGTCTCTCACTGTTGTCTCGGCTTATGGGCCGAACAGCAGTGCAGAGTACCCAGCCTTCTTGGAGTCCCTGGTAGGGGTACTGGAGAGTGCTCCAACTGGGGACTCTGTCGTTCTACTGGGGGACTTCAGCGCTCACGTGGGCAGCGACAGTGTTACCTGGAGGGGTGTGATTGGGAGGAACCGCCTCCCCGATCTGAACCTGAGTGGTGTGTTGTTACTGGACTTCTGTGCTAGTCACAGCTTGTCCATAACGAACACCATGTTCAAGCATAAGGGTGTCCATATGTGCAGGTGGCACCAGGACACCCTAGGCCGGAGGTCAATCCCCGAACCCGGTGGTGGACTCCGGAAGTAAGGGATGCTGTCAAGCTGAAGAAGGAGTCCTATCGTGCCAGGTTGGCCCGGGGAACTCCTGAGGCAGCTGACGGGTACCGGCAGGCCAAGCGTGCGGCAGTCGCGGAAGCAAAGACTCGAATCTGGGAAAAGTTCGGGGAGGCCATGGAGGAGGACTACCAGTCGGCCTCAAAGAAATTCTGGCAAACCATCCGGTGCCTCAGGAGGGGGAAGCAGTCCTCCACCAACACTGTTTACAGTGGAGGTGGGGAGCTGTTGACCTCGACTGGGGACATTGTCGGGCGGTGGAAGGAATACTTCGAGGATCTCCTCAATCACACTGACACGCCTTCCATAGAGGAAGCAGAGGCTGGGGACTCAGAGGTTGACCCATTCATCACCGAAGCCGAAGTCACTGAGGTAGTCCGGAAGCTCCTCAGTGGCAAAGCACCGGGGGTGGATTAGATCCGCCCTGAGTATCTCAAGTCTCTGGATGTTGTGGGGCTGTTTGACATGTCTCTGCAGCATCACGTGGCAGTCGGGGACAGTACCTCTGGACTGGCAGACCGGGGTGGTGGTCCCCCTATTTAAAAAGGGGGACCGGAGGGTGTGTTCCAACTATCGAGGGATCACACTCCTCAGCCTCCCTGGGAAAGTCTATTCCAGGGTACTGGAGAGAAGAATTCGGCCGATAGTCGAACCTCGGATTCAGGAGGAACAATGCGGTTTTTGCCCAGGCCGTGGAACACTGGACCAGTTCTATACCCTCCACAGGGTGCTCGAGCATGGGAGTTTGCCCAACCAGTCCACATGTGTTTTGTGGACTTGGAGAAAGCATTCGACCGTGTCCCTCGTGGCATTCTGTGGGAGGTGCTCCGGGAGTACGAGGTCGGAGGCCCTCTGTTAAGGGCTGTACTGTCCCTGTACGACCGGAGCAGGAGCTTGGTTCGCATTGCCGGCAGTAAGTCAGACCTGTTCCCAGTACATGTTGGACTCCGGCAGAGCTGCCCTTTGTCACCGGTTCTGTTCAGTATTTTTATGGACAGAATTTCTAGGCGCAGCCATGGGCCGGAGGGGGTCTGGTTCGGGAGCCACTGGATTTCATCTCTGCTTTTCGCGGATGATGTGGTCTTGTTGGCTCCTTCGAGCCAGGACCTCCAGCATGTCCTGGGGCGGTTTGCAGCCGAGTGTGAAGCGGCTGGGATGAGAATCAGCGCCTCCAAATCCGAGGCCATGGTTCTCGACCGGAAAAAGGTGGCTTGCTCCCTCCAGGTTGGGGGAGAGTTCCTGCCTCAAGTGGAGGAGTTTAAATATCTTGGGGTCTTCTTCACAAGTGAGGGAAGGATGGAATGTGAGATTGACAGGCGGCTCGGTGCAGTAATGCGGTCGTTGTATCGGTCTGTCGTGGTGAAGAGAGAGCTGAGTCGAAAGGCGAAGCTCTCGATTTACCGGTCAATCTACGTTCCTACCCTCACCTATGGTCATGAACTTTGGGTCATGACCGAAAGAATAAGATCCCAGATACAAGCGGCTGAAATGAGTTTCCTCCGCAGGGTGGCGGGGCGCTCCCTTAGAGATAGGGTGAGGAGCTCTGTCACCCGGGAGGAGCTCGGAGTAGAGCCGCTGCTCCTCCATATTGAGAGGAGCCAGCTGAGGTGGCTCGGACATCTGTTTCGGATGCCTTCGGGACGCCTCCCTAAAAATAATAAAATCAGGGAAAAATGTTGTCTGGAGACATTTTGTCTTCATGGTGAAATCTGCATCGATGTAATGCACGGTGAGGGATATGTACGGCTCCATAGTGCGGCTTGACCACAGATCCGTTGTGTTGGCAAAATACTCGGCAGTGGAGACATCTTTTTCAACTTCAGCGCGACATTTATTGTACAAAGCAGGCAGTGCAACTCTGCTGAAATGTTTGCGTGATAACAACATGTACCGCTTGTCCTAAGTCTTGACCAGTGTCTTGAAGCCTGGGTTGCTAACTGTACTGATAGGGCACATGTCCTTAGCTAGCATGATTGTCACAGCCTCCGTTATCTCTCGCTGTCGCCGGGAGCCGTTGGGATAGGGAGCGGCATTGTAAAGAGTGTCCTCAATGGAGGACTGCATTGCGGTGGCGGTGGCTGAAGTTAACTTGCACATTTTTGAGTCTTTTGCTCCTTCAATACTTTGTCATAGACCACTTTATGGGCGAACTTTAAATGGTTAAATCAATTTGTCATGTTGCCCTGGGGTGCAGACATGACGGCGTGACAAACTTTGCAAACAATCTCCTTCTGCTCCACGTCCAACGATTTGAAGCCAAAATGTCTCCAAATGACCGAAGTTGTCCTACCTTTCTTTTCAACCAAAGGTTCAGGCTGCTTTTCTGCCATGTCAATCACTCATTCCACAATTGATCCACACACTCACTGCTGCTTATGCAGGTGACACAGGTGCGTTCACTGTGCTTTTATAGCGCAGTAATTTGCATACACGCCACGCGGCAGCACATTAATCGTTTTTCTTCGAGTACAGTGTTTTCATTAATCGTCCAGCCCTAGTATGGCACCTACATGTGAACAAACTTCTCCTAAACCTGCCATACAGGTGCAGTGGCCAAATCACACCAGTTCTTCCTTTTCCACAGCAACCCAGGCTGTTAGTGGGGGGTCATTTAAATTGTAGGAATGGTTTACCTGACATTGGGAAGCATGGTTTTACTAGATTTATTTCATATAAATGATGTTGCCTAACACATAATTACTGCCCTATAACCCTGACTACAAAGTTCCTGAAAGTAACAACCCATTAATTGACATGAGTTTTTAAAGCCTGAAATACTGCAGCGGGTGCTGTATAAGTGCCCAACACTGGCAGTTTATGTCCATATCGTTCCTGTTCTATGGTTGAATCTAAACAACCGTGCGAGGGGAAATTTACTGGCTTTTGCCATGTCACTATTGGAAATCTGCTATGAGCCGCCATCTTGGTCTACTCTTCTGCCCTCAAGGTCAGCATGCGGGTCATATGACTAAAAACTATGAATTGGCTGGCCACTTGCACTCACCATATTTCTGGTGTGACAGCCGTGAATTCTGAGGAGTTTAAAACTACTGCACACTACTGCATACACTCAGGAGGTAGAGTGGGATGTCTAGTAATCGGAAGGTCGCTGGTTCAACTCCAGGCTCCTCCTAGCTGCATGTCGAAGGGTCGTTTAGCAAGATACTAAACCCCAAATTGCTCCTGATGAGCAGTTGACACCTTGCAGGCAGTCTCATCCATCAGTGTATGAATGTGTGTGTGAATGGGTGACTCTGACAAGTGTACCTCAAGTGCTTTGAGGTAAATTTGAGCGGTCAGTAGACTGGAAAAGCGCTATAGAAATAGGAAGCTGTTACTAAAAGGGAACACCCAAACGTTTGGATTCTACCTTTCCTGCACTGCAATGATAAGAACATTCACCATCAGTCCACTAGTAGGACGCTACAGCGGATGGAGTGACACACATTAATTTAGGGCTGCAGCTATCGATTCTTTTTGTAATCGATTAATCTAGCACTTTATCGATCAATTAATCGAGTAATCGGATATTTTTTTTTTTTTGCGTTTTTAAACAACCAAAACAAATAATGCATAACAAAAATGATGTGGCTGTAAAATGATCAAGCATTTCTCAAAAAAAAAACAGAGGTATTCATTCCAACTCCAACATTTGGCTCCAAAACTATGCCCATTTATTAAGTGCCAGTGCCAATAATTAAACAACAATACAGATAAATCAACTTACTGTAAAACATGTATAACATGTAAAACTGTGAATACAAACTTAAATAGTAAAGGCCATTTGGCCTTGGTTTTGTTTTCTTCATACAACATTACAAAAAAAGGATTGCACCTGAACTGTCAGGAATCATTTCAAAGTGACACAGACACATTGGAGGAGGCGGTGTAATGCACTCAAACAGAGTTTATAATCACAAAACAGCCAATGTGACACGTAATTCATGATCATGTCTGTATAAAGTGATGTTTATTTTTGCTCTTCTTCGGCGGTTGTTTCAGTGAGTTTTGGGCGCAGAGTGATGAGACGTATACCGTTGACATTTGTAGAGTCCCAGTTTTTATATGACATGCTGTATGTAGCATTAGCATGAAGTAGCGTAATCGCTAACGCCGATTTTTTTTCGGACATGCGCCATTAGCGTGTTTTTTCTATGTGCTCCTTTAGTTGCTTGGTGTCGGAATTGAGTTTCGATTAGGTGAAACTGATTATCATGAGCGTTTAGCCAAGCTTCTTCCCGTTAAGTTGGTGTGCTGCATTAATATGTTGCTACATGGTTAGCATGCTCTTATAGGGTGTATAATGCAACATGCGCAGCTCGGGTTGAAGAGGTTAAAAACATCAAAGCTAAACATCATATCTCGTCAAACCGCATCACGACATCACTACAAATACAGAGCTAAATTGTGCCAGCCAGCTAAATTCATCATGTATGACGCGCTGGTGTGTTTCCTGAACAATGGTCCGTGTGGAACAATCAGATCCCTGCGCGTATAGTGCGCGTCATAGGAATTTAACGAGGCTTCGAGGCAGAGTTTTTGCCTCAAGGAATTTTTATAATCGAGTTAATCGAGTAACTCGTTGAATCGTTTCAGCCCTACATTAATTGCTCCCAGTTCAATATCAAGTGAGTTCATTAGTGTCTGGGCAGATACTAGATGTTTATAGCATGTGTATTGTATGCTTTAAGCTGCATTTATTTGTGAGCTTGTGGACCGCCAAAGTGCTCATCACAATTTCAGCTTCTTCAGTTTGTAGATCCTAGTTTTAGCTTTGCCGGATTGTGAGTACACAATAAACTGCATTTCTATTAAGGAACAAGGATTAGTCATTCATCAGCTGCTGATTGTTTTCGTTCTCTCTTTTGCTGTTTACCCACATGTAGACACAAACACACCTACATGCATCTGTGCACACCTCTGGTGAACCGATTGCTCGGAGTTAACTTTGTCTCCAAGCCATTGTTCATATAGACACTTGTGTTGCAGTGGGACGTACACCCCAGTGATCAGCTGTGATCCCAGTGATTATTAATGGATATGTTTTATGATAACAGTTGGTTGTGACGGTTAGTGCTCAAATTCAATTCCCTCTTGAGACTTTTTTCTGGTCTGGTTATTGGTATGTAAGAAATTACATTGTTTTCCTGTCTGTGATCAATGTGCTGTAAAGACAGGACCAGGATGTGAGAGGACGAGGGGAAAAAGCCATGTTGCTTGAGGTGTCAGAAAGCCACAGTTGGGGCACATCCTCCACATGGGAGGATACAGAAATGTAGATAAGATGACGTTTTACCGTTCCATCTAAAGCATCAAAGGGTCACTGTCCTGGAAAAGACAGGATACACCCAAAGATTAAAGGGTCATGAGGTTAACCTCCTCTCTGTTTCTGTACTTAAGGGGTGACATTGTAGAGGACGGGAGAGAACGCTTTTGCCTTCCCTCCACGCCTCATGTTATTAAAGAGATCTGATTCATACGCACGTCGGAAGTTCTTCAGAGACTTAGCAACTCTCAAACCTCACAAGGAGAATTTCCACTACAGGTCCCCGATTCCAGGGTTGTGCTCCGCTGAAATTACTAGTAGCTCATAACCAAACCTGTCCTACCTGTGTACCCAACAACATCAACAAAGACAAAAACCTTTTGGAGGAAAACTCTGTGGTCAGGAAAACAATTTGAGTTGTTTTGCCACAATGAGTAGCAACATGTTTAGATGAGAGAATGTGGGGCCTTTAACCCCAATAACACCATACCTTCTATTAAGCATGGTGGTGGTAGTAGTATTATGCAGTGGGGCTGTTTGCCGTCATTGGTACTGGTGATCTAAAGAAAATAAACTCAAGACTGCCATGATACATAGGGTGTTTACAATGTTAACTTTTGACCATGACTGTATGCATACTTGCTCCACTTGTCAGACGGGGATAGAATCATTGGCAATCGACCTATTTAATTGTTTAGGTATTAGGACATGTTGCTCCCACAGTTCAACTTCTTTCGTGCTCCACCCTCTAAATGGCTTTACTATTGGTTTGCTCTCCACAAGGCATTCCCTGCCCAGACAGGGTGTAGAACCCTGCTCAGAGTGTCAGAGAAAGAATTTTTTTTATTCTCTATCATGTCTTCCTACCCCTGTACCTGTGTTGTGCAGTGGGAAATTGTTGCTATCAATGCTGCCTCCTTTAGTTTTGGTGTTCTCTGGCTCTGCACATATGTTCCATATGTGTGTGCAGAAGAGTGAAACCAGTTGATTGGTTGATTTGTGTTGCTTCCAGGAAAGAGATGGAAACTCACTCAATGTTTGGTCTTTAATGAATAGCCCTCTATGTAAATGTCATTCATAAAAGCACACCACAGAAATATCAGCGATATACTCTTCTAGTTGGGCGTTGTTGGTGGTGGAGAGTTAATCATTTTGATGCTTGACATACAGCATCAACAAAAGTCTGTCATCTCATTTCAGCTCCTACAGACTTACCTTGTCAAGACTTTTTTTTAGTCCTTTTTACTTTGTAGTGCAGTGGTGTTTTTTTGATAGAGAGAAGGTTCCAATGATGACATAGCAGGTTTCTTGTAGGTTTTACAATATATATGTATATTGTAACAATTAACCAATTAATTAATTAGTTGTTAACTATTAAATTGATCGCCAACTAATGTGATAACCAATTAAGTGATTTGAGTAATTTATAAAGAAAAGTAAAAATTTTCTGATTCCAGCTTGTTACATGTGAAGTGTTTCTCTACCCCTCTCTGACGGTGAACTAAATATTTTCATTTGAGGAGGTCAATTTGGGCTTAGGCAGGAAACACTCTGACACTCAGTAGATAAACAGCTAATTGAATAAGCAAGAAAAATGATTCACAGATTAATCAATGATGAAAAGAAAAATTAGGTGCTGTCCCATTGTAAATATTTTGTAAAAATCTGCCTTTTAACATGAGTCAAATGTTCTTGCTTTTACTCTATATACATACAGAGAGAAATCAGTGTGATCAGTGTCAGATATCAGCATGACATCTGGAGTGGGATAACCCTTTAAACCTTTCAATCTGACCAATGTCATCCAGCCTATTGAACACACACCAGTGATAAAAGAAGCTACATCACTCATATGGTTCCCTGGTATTTTTAATCTACGGTGTGTCTGTGTGTGTATGTACGCATGTACACTGTTAAAGGCAGCTGATAACTCAAGAAAGCAAACAAAAAGAATCATCTGCTGCTGAACAACAACAATGGGATTATAGATTGAGATGAAACCTGTCTGTGTTTAATCTGTTTAAATCTCAACCAGAGACCCTGACCCTCCACAATTTGCTCTGACGCAGAGTCTTCCACAATCCTTTGGTATTAATCTTTAACCAATCAGGGATATTAGTGAGGGCTGCAGTCTTAGGGAAAGTGTCAGCATGGGGAAGGATGGTAGTTCAGTGGGATGCACAAATTCTGATGGGACAAAATATAGATTATACTCTAATATTGTTGTGAAAATTAGATAAAAAGCTTTTACACGCATTAATTAGCCTACTATATATCACTAACATATGAGGGTTTGATTTGTTTTTATCCTATCATATTATACATTGAATCGTTTGCCTGAACATACCTCAAAAACCTCTACAAACTATTGCAGGCATGTATAAAATACCATGGGACCAAAAAGCCATCATACAGACCAGGAAGGCTATTACTATTGTAATGTATTAAAACAAGTCCTATGTCAAATTTAACCTGAAAGGCCGGTCAGAAAGGAAGAAGCCAATGCTCCAAACCACCATACAAAAGCCAGAAAAATTACGGTCCAAGTCCTCTGGTCTGATGAAACAAAAATGTAGCTTTTTTTAATTTGCAAGCTAAAGAATATCATCCCAACTGTGAAGGATACCCCATCCAACACAGTTGAGATGATATTCATGATGCCACCCTGGCAGCATCACAGTATGGGGGTGCTTTTCTGCAGGAGGGACTGGTGCACTCCACAAAATAGATGTGGAAAGACAATGACGTAATGTGAATATACTGAAGCAACATCTCCACACATCTGCCAGGACGTTCAAACTTGGTTGCAAATGGACAATGGCCTTGAGAATACTTCTCTCGGTTACCGCTACCACATTAGCGATAGCATGTCCGGCGCGCCGTCGTCATGGCAGACAAAAAGTGTCAATCCCCAAGTGCGACCAAACAGGTAGGAGGTCCACCATTACTCTCCTTCCTGTTAGGTCACACTTGGGGATCGACGCTTTTTGTCTGCCATGACGGCGGCGCGCCAGAGATGCTACTGCTAACGTAAGTTGTCCAAAAATCTTCTTTTCAGTAAACTCTGTGTACACAAACAATGTTCTCAATGCTCGTGTTCATGTGTAGAGACCCTGGTGATACTACGAGCAAAGTTTCATGTCGTGTCAAGCCTTTTTAGTGTTTTAAAAATAGCGATTTTGATGTGAGCGTAAGAGTGCCCCTGCACTCCATTGAAAATTAGCTTGCCCGAAAACGAAACTACGGTAAATCTTAAAAGTGCCTCTTTCGTCATAATTACACGAAGGTTTGACTCATATACATTGACAAATAAAGCCTAGGTTGCTTTTTGGCGAGAGTTTCACTTTAAGGTCAGAGGTCATTGGGTCTTTGTGTGTCTCTGAACAGTCCAACACAGGTATAGAGAGCCTTTCAAATAAACCATCAAAATGTTTATGAAAGAATTTAGTTTCTTCACATTTTCCTGTGTTTGGTCTACTACAAAGGGTAAGAAAAGGAAAGGGAAAGAGACGTATGACCATGGTGAAGTGTGAAATTGTAATATTATATGAATATTGTAATCCAAATATTTATAAATTCCTCTTGCACATAAGGACAGAGTAATCGATACAGATTTACTCAGAGAATAATATTTTTGGACAGAATTGTAATAATGTTCCTCCAAACAAAAATAAAGAAAAAATATTCAGATGTCCTGTTCCACTTGATTAGATTATGTAGATAAACCTGTGATGGGGTTTTGCAAGTATGTGAATGACCCTCTCTTTTGCCTTTAGCACCTCTCCCATACCCTATGTGAATGAGTGCCGGGGTCACGCAAGTGACAAGTAGTTCTTGTAAAGCTTTGAGGTGCTCATTATCCTGCTGCAAGATAAAGTCAGGTCAAGTCATGGCTAGACTAAAGGTTTCTCAAGGGATAGTGAATGGAACTCTAAAATGCTTTCCAGTAACTGGATCAAGTTGCATCTAAAGCACAACCAGGAAGACCCAAAGTGACCTCACCTGCAGAAGAGTAATATATCAAGCTAGGTTCTGAGAGATAGAAAAGCAACTTCATCACAAATACAGAATTGACTAAATAAACAACACAAGGCTACAATCAGAGTCTTCAAGCATGTTGTATTCCCACAACCTACTTGGTTAATTATGATCAGTTCTGTAAAATCTAGATCTCAGTGAAGGTCTGGAAAGTGCACTGCCTGTGTTTCCTTCAATTCCTCTAATTGTTTACTACAATATCTACATGTTTAAACTACTGTATGTATGGTAGGTTTAGGCAGCTTAAATCATGGTGGTTGTCATGACTTGGTATGAATTCAAGACAGACAAGGTACCTGGTCTTCTACTGTCAGAGATTTTGTCTTTGAACTTCGTTTATATGCTGCATATATCAATATGTGCATGTTCAATTTCTGTGAGACTGGGCTGGTTTCCAGAGCTCCATATTCCCTCAATACAAAGAGGGCAATTTTCATACCTCTGGTATACATGTATATGAAGAGCAGCTTTCAAACATAGTCTTATTAAAACACACGTCAGTTTTAATATTAAATACATGTAAAAAGTGGAGTACCATCTCTAAGCTATTAGTATTAGCATTTCTCCTACTATCATTACACGTACATACTATGTTGAAGTTTTTCTGTGGGGGTACAACATTTTGTACTGTATTGAGTTCATCACTTCACAACAGTCATCAGGGCAGTTTCCCAGACCATTATAATGTTTTAATAAATTTAATGTAAAAAAAGATTCCCATGTCTGTAAATGTTAATTTTTTCAAAAGACATTGCAATATATTTAATGAACTGTTCTCTCCATCCCTCTGTGTGTCTTCTTTAAGAGGATGAACCTATAGTTTTTGCAACCAACTCCCTCCAGAGGCGTAAAAAGGGGCTAGGCTTAACCGCACTGCGCACCACCGGCTCAGGCTCCACCCACTCAAGGAACAAAGCAGGCCTTATGATTGGCCTGCCACAGAACTTCAGACAGATCTCATCCATTATTGATGTGGACATCCTACCTGAGACACACCGGCGTGTACGTCTCCACAAGCACGGTACACACAAACCACTGGGCTTCTACATCCGTGATGGGGTGAGCGTGCGGGTGACACCACAGGGTGTGGAGAAGGTGAGATAAATGATTTCATTTGACCCACTTACTAGTCTTGATTACATTACACCTTTAAATATTTATAAAATTAATGGTAAATTGATATTGATATTGATAAATTAAATACAATAAACCCACCCATTATCAACCAATGAGATGACTTATTGGAGATATTTTCAGAAAATAGTCGCTCTTTAAGAAAAGACCAAATATGCAGAGAGAAAAGAAGGGTCATTATATTTAATGTCCATCTGTCATCTTTTGAAAAATTACGTGACAGCTTAATGTGGAGAATTAAGCATTTGATGGCAGTTTATGGATATAATTGGGAAAAAAGTCTCTACTCTGTAGCATAAGAATGATTTTGAAGTTGCTGTTTTAGGGTAAAATATCTACATATTGTTGCCCTAATACTGTTTCCTCAAGTCAGTTCACAGTGGATCGTTATATTCCCTAGACGTTAGATGAAACATACCTGCTACGATCTGAATGCTTGGCTTTCTCAGGCTTCAAGTGCCCCCATAAATGTTCAGTCGGGTTGAGGTCACGTGATTGTGGAGGAGTCCATGACACTCAGGTCTCCTTGGTCTTCTTTGGTCATCAAGTAATTCTTGTAAAGCTTTGAGGTGTGTTTGGTCTCATTATCCTGCTGCAATATAAAGTCAGGACAACTCATGCTTGGACGTAAGGGTTCGTCAGGGGATAGTGAATGGGCCTCCAAAGTACAATCATGCTAACCCAAAGTGACCACACAAGATCAATACATGAAGTTTGGTTCCAAGATGGATAGAAAAGCAACTTCATTGACTAATTACAAAATATTACATACCAATATTAAAAACACATCTATACCCAGTCAGGTTAAACAACACTGCATATTTTTTGTCTATATTTAATAGACCAATCATTGACTGCCAGTCTTGTGTAATTGAGTTAAGCTCTTTATGTACGCAGGAACATTTTTGTCTTCAAATTATTGAGAAACTGTTCCTAATTTATGAGAGGGGAGGGGTGCTGCAAAACAGGACACACTTCAATTTTTTTTTAGTACTGGGTGGGATTGTCTATTTGTTTGGCTTAGGGGAAGGACACAACTTTAAATGGTTCATATTTTGAATTTTGAATAAGCTTGTTTTACCTCTGTACGACCCTGACACGATGCGCGTAATCACCACCACGACTTCTCCCCCAATATGTCCAACATGGATATTTGCGATGCACCTCGGCAGCGGTGTATGTTGCACTTGAGAAAGCCAAGCATTCTATGACATCACAAGAAGCTTTGTGGAACACTGTCAAATCATTCTGGGATAACATGAGTGATTAGGTTTTGCGCAAACTTTAAGCAAAATGGGCCTTTAGTTTAGACAATCAAATCAAATGCAATATTGAAGTATCGTGGGGGACCAAACTGCAGGTAATTTCTATTGATCAATAAATTAAATACATTAAATATACAGTATACAGCTCTAGAAAATTTTGAGTTATCCTATCCACTGATGAATGTGGTTTTAATGTGACTTATTTCCCTCTCATTGACACTGTGGTGATGTTAACTGCTGGAGAGAGAGAGTTGTACATTGTTGCTGTTGAATTCATGCCCTTTACAGTGGAGATTTTTCAGTCAGCTCCTTAGTCACAGACACATAATACTTTCTACACTACACAATCTCTTTATCTACTGTAAATGTAGTAGTAACAGTGTGTTTAAGTCAGAAACAGAGTGCCAAGTGCCAAATGTGAGCATATGTTCCATTTGGCTTGTACAACTGTGACGATTTGTACAGAAAATAATTTAATAAAAACTCTGCAGAGCATTTTGGTGTTGTTTATCTCAATAAATGTATTTATGTTTCTCTCTTCTGCTGTCTGTCTGTCTCTGAGGTTAACATACCCTGAGGGCCTTCATGGTATATATATATATATATATATATATATATATATATATATATATATATATATATATATATGTCAATATACACTATATATCGTTTTCAATCGTTTTAAGGTACATTTACAACAGATTAAAAGTACCGGAGCAGTTAGTTATTATAACTATATTGTAATTGTAATTATCTGCATGACAATCATAATAAGTGAATATTTATGTCTATAGGACATTATTATGCCAAAGTGGTAGGGAACTAAAACATGCAGAAGCATACAACAAGCTTTTGAATAAAGTGTCATAATTGTAATGATAATACAGATATGTAGTAAACAATGCAACATTTTATTGAAGTAATTGAAAAGTATGGACATTAATGCTAGCCATACATGAAAAACATGTATCAGTCTGCCTCAATAAAAGCACAGCCTCAATGAAACACACACTTTACATGCAGGAACTGAAGGACGGATAGGGGACCTAAAAGGCATATGCCACTTCCCACATAAATGTTGTGATCTAGCAAAACAAACTTGACCTTTATGCACCTCTACGTAAACAATGAGTCATGCGTTTGAACATTTGGAGACCGGGAAATTGTAGACGCAGATGGTGAGGTTTTGAACCTAAACCAGATTGTATAATGATGCCTCACACATTTAAGTTAATTAAAAATATCATACGTTCTGCAGTCAACCAATACTAGACAACAAATAAAGAAAAACAAGGTTAATAATGTGATCATAAATATTTGGGCATGCTGACTTCTGTGTGTGTCAGAGATTTGTTTACATAAAATCTAGGTTCTCAGGTTGCAAATCATGTTGCAGAGAGATGTTACATTTGTATCTTCTTTTTTTGTCCCCCTTTTTCCTTCTGTAGGTTCCAGGAGTGTTTATATCTCGTTTGGTACGTGGTGGGCTAGCAGAAAGCACAGGACTGCTGGGAGTTAATGACGAGATCCTTGAGGTCAACGGCATTGATGTAGCAGGAAAAACTTTGGATCAGGTAGTGTCCAGCATTAACCTTCTTGGCGATCTGTCAAGCGATGGCAAAAGTTTCAATATGTCTCCATAATGGTTTTCAGTTTGTGTGTTAAATCAGGTACTACATGAGGCATTAAATAAAGATGGAAAAAACATGTTTACAACATTCATTTAAATCTTGCTTAACCTACTTTTTATACAGTTTTCATTGTAATCTTTGTTTTGTTAGAGAAGCTAAAATATTCTATGTGCTGTTCCATATTAATATTATTAACCACATTCGTTAACCTGTCAAAATCTTACCTGCACAGTTGATCATTGGTATCTTCAGTTTTACAACTGATTTAATGTTACTATTTTAATGCAAGGCTTTTCTCACTTTTCTTACATAATGGTAAATCAGTACAGTGGCTTTTAACTTAACTAAGGCAGGTGGAAACCAGTAGAAGATTGAACATGGCATAAAGTGGTGATATAAGCACAGCTAGGCTACCTGCTTTGGGTGCAGGTTTTAAATTTCATATTTTTCAAATCTGAAGGAGCAGAAATTGTGAGTCATGTGTATGACTTTCACTTTGTTGGGCAATAAATCCTCCATTCATCCGTCCAAAGCTAAGATCTATCTATGTATCTGTCATTTCAGGTTACAGACATGATGGTGGCCAACAGTCACAACCTCATTGTGACTGTCAAACCAGCTAACCAGAGGAATAATGTGGTGCATCGTGGGAGTAAAACCTCAATGGGGAACTCTGGCTCTGTGGGCTCAGCTGGATCTACCAGCTCTGCTCCATCGCATGACTCACCGAGCCCTGCCTCTCAAAGCAACCCAATTACTGCAAGGTATGACAGGGAAAAGACACAGAGAATGTTATTTTTACTTAAGCTACTGATAAAACATGTAGTGTACTGTAGTGTATGTTGTGCCAATTTTTTGTAAAATATTATTGCAAAACAAGAAATTAATGTTTTCTAGGAGTGTTACGTATACCCAGTGAGACAACAGCACGCACCTAGACAGGCACAAAATCCACAAATCTGCACTAACCCCAACAACCAATGCCACCCCAGCACGACCCTGCCTCCTGATGAAGACCAAAGAAGACCAAGGAGCCTCGACCTCCACAACTCCCTCCACTGAACACAAACAGGGTCATATTGTCTAGGGGTACATTCCCTGCCAGAAGGCCTGAGATCTAGACCTGAGACCTACAAGGTTCATAGGCAAAAAGCAAATCTGTTGAATTGGTAGGACAAAGACAATTAAGAGCTGTATAAACAGGTAAAGGCATCTTGTAATAGATTGTAAATCTCACAGGTAGCAAGCACAGTGTTGGTGTAATGTATGCTCTCTTTCTGATCCTCATCAACACATGCAGCTGAGTTTTTAAGTAACTGAAGTTGAGTGATTTTCTTTTTAGGGAGAACAAAAAGTAGATCATTACAATAGGCAGTTCTGCGTGTAATTAAAGCATGCATTAATATCTCTGTGTTGGCTTAAGAGAGAAACGACCACACGCTGAGGAATGTTCTTAAGATGATAAAAAGCATTCTTGATTATGTTTCTTTTGTGAGGCTCATAGCTCAGATCTGAATCAAAGACAACTTCCAAGTTTTTAACTTTTTAGAGGGGTTTACTGCTAGTGCATGCAGTTTTACATTGAGCTTGTCTCTCTGGGTTCCATTACTATTATATTATGTTGGGACCCTCACCACACGGTTCTAACAATAGAGCGGCCTGCCTGTAGACCAAAGCCTAAATGCAGCCTCTTAGGAAAGGAAAGTGCACCAACCCTGGTGTTCAGTAGGTGGCACCTGATTGTCACTAGGTTTGAAAACTCCCATCTCTGAAAGCACACCTGATGGCATTGTCAGCTTCCTTGTGCAACCGGATAAGCAGGGAAGATAAAAACAGCTGCACAACAGTTTCAAACCAGTCCCTTTGTCATGTATTGCTGGAAGCATCAGCATTCGCCTCGTAGCTATTACTAAAAGAGAGCAAAAAACGTTTTTACTCGCCTTGGTTTAACCTTTAACCTCGCAGGTCAAGCCAAAACTGCCCGTTTTTATCAAACACATTCTAGATCCAGAGGAGAGCTGTGCAATCCCAGTCTCTCAATCCCTGCAGAAGGAGAACGTCCCCTAAAGCAATCAGCTTTTACCCGTTTTCTTCACCCATGTCGACTCTGCTGTTTCAGCATCCACCGTCAGCCCCACAAGACACTGCAACGTCCTTTTATCCGATGAAGCAAGCTGGATAAAAGAGGATGGACACATGCCAAAGCCACCAACATTGCGGCCACAAGTTAGGCTTATTTAGAGTCTGGGCAGATACTAGAATGTAGCATGCATTGTATGCTGCATTGTTTATGACTTTGTGGATCTATTTACTGCTAGTTTTACACTGTAAAAAACAGTTTGTTGCTTGCTATTCTCGTGCTCATTACAATCCTATTGGAGCCTCTCCACTCTGTAACTAAAGTGTTAACTTTGCCACCATGTGAGCATACAATAAGCTACGTTCCTATCAAGGATCAGCCGAAGGTGATTCGAGCCTGTGTTCATTCACCCGCCGCCGAGTGATAGGAAGGAAAGTATTGTGTCTCCACGGATGGTCTTTTTCCTCCTTGCTGCGCTCCCAGCAATAGCTCTCTTTGTGTGTGTCTCTCTCTCTCTCTACCAACCCACACATACACACACACACGCGTTAAGGTAAACGCACACGAATAGTCTCATGAGTGGCTTGTTGAAAGCTAATCCTTAACGACCCCTCTGTAACGTCAGACACCTGTGTCGCGCTAGTGCCTACACGTGCTTTGGAGTGTCAGAGTCCATCTCTGTCCAAACCACACTCATTCACGGCCCAAGTTAGGTTGATAGACATTTCTGGAGGTCTACTGTATCAGCCGGCTGCATGCTTTGCATCTGTAACGCGCTAGTGGGATATGCAGTCAAGTGGTGAACGGAGTAAAATAGCGTTGCACATAATGTTAAAGACACACACCAAACATAGTGGAGCATTTAGAAGCTAATGAGCCAGATATTTTTCTCAAGAATTAGTACAGAGCAAAATTTTGGACTGAAATTTATCAGGTGGACAAAAAGAGGGCAAAGGAACAGATTGAATCAGCTTTAACCAATTTTATAGATAGATAGATAGATAGATAGATAGATAGATAGATAGATAGATAGATAGATAGATAGATAGATAGATAGATAGATAGAAATACTTTAATGATCCCAGACTGGGAAATTATTTTGTTACAGCAGTAGTGGGTCCACAAATAAAACACTTCGTACATAACATAAATAGAATCCAATATATACATAGTGTATATATACAGTGCACAGTGTGCTATAAACAATAAACAATAATAATATATACAAAAAAACAGTAGAGAGACCAGAGTTCTCTGTCAGGCAGAGGTGAGAGAGTTATTGTATAAAGTGATGGCTTGTGGCAGGAAAGATTTCCTGTATCTGTTGCTACGACAGCGAAGCTGAAGCAGCCTTCCGGAGAAGGTGCTCCGCTGTCTGACCAGTGTGAGTTGGAGAGGGTGGAGAGGATAATCCATGATGGATAACAGTTTTTTCAGTGTCCTCCTCTCCACCACAGCCTCCAGAGTGTCCTGTTTGCAGCCAATCACAGAGCCAGCCCTCCTGATCAGTTTGTTGAGTCTGTTGGTGTCACTGGCTCCGATGCTGCTTCCCCAACAAACCACAGCAAAGAAAAGTACACTGGCAACAACAGACTGCTAAAAGATCTCCAACATCTTGCTGCACACGTTGAAGGATCTCAGCTTCCTCAGGAAGTAAAGTCTGCTCATCCCCTTCTTGTACACAGCTTCAGTGTTAGATCTCCAGTCCAGTCTGTGGTTGATGTTAACACCAAGGTACTTATAATCCTCCACCGCCTCCACATCCCTTCCCAGAATGCACAGGGGTTGGAAAGCCGTCTTCCTCTTCTTCCTGAAATCTATCACCATCTCTCTGGTCTTGCTGATGTTCAGCCGCAGGTGATTCTGTCCACTCCACAAAGTTGTCTACCAGAGCCCTGTACTCCTCCTCCTGTCCCTCACTTATACACCCAACAACAGCCGAGTCGTCAGAAAACTTCTGCAGGTGACACGACCCGGTGTTGTACTGAAAGTCAGTGGTGTATAAGGTGAACAGGAAAGGAGACAGTACAGTCCCCTGTGGAGCTCCTGTATCACTAACCACCGCATCAGACAGAACACTGCCCATACGGACAAACTGTGGCCTGCCTGTCAGGTAGTCAGTAATCCAGGAGATCATGGTGTCGTCTACACCCATCACCTGTAGCTTCTCCCCCAGTAGCAGTGGCTGAATGGTGTTAAAAGCACTGGAGAAATCAAAGAATGTGATTCTCACAGCGCCTCCTCCACCATCCAGGTGCGAATGGGCTCGTTGCAGCAGGTAGATGACAGCGTCATCAACTCCCAAGTGGGGCTGGTAAGCAAATTGCAGAGGGTCTAGCAGGGCTCTCACCTGCGGCCTCAGGTTGGCCAAAACCAGTCTCTCCAGCACCTTCATGACGTAAGATGTGAGGGCCACTGGTCAATAGTCATTGAGGTCTGATGGTGTCGACTTCTTTGGAACAGGAACCAGGCAGGAAGTCTTCCAAAGCACCGGTATTCTCTCCTGACCAAGGCTCAGGTTGTAGAGGTGTTGTAGGACAGGAGACAGCTGGCTGGCACATGTCTTCAGGATCCTGGGGCTGATACCCTCAGGGCCTGCAGCCTTCTGCTGGTGGAGTCTCTCCAGCTGTCTCCTAACCTGGCCTGCAGTCACAGTCATGCGGGGGAGGCTGCTGGTGTCTCCAGTGGAGGACGAGGAGGTGGAGGAGGAGGTGAAGGTGGAGGAGGAGGAGGTAGAGGAGGAGGAGGTGGAGGAGGAAGAGGTGGAGGAGGAGGAGGAGGAGAGGTGTTGCACAGGAGAGCTCACAGCAGGGAAGTGAGGGGGGAGGGGAGGAAGCATTTGGGGCAGTGAGGGTGTGTGGGGGTCTGGAGGTGTCAAGGAGACGACAGAAGGCTGTGAGCTGAACCTATTGAAGAATCTGTTCAGCTCGTTTGCCCTCTCCAGGCTGCCCGATGACTGTCTGCCGCTCACCTTACACCCAGTGATCTGCTTCATACCAGTCCACACATCCCTCACATTGTTCTGCTGAAGTTTGGCCTCCAGCTTCCTCCTGTAGGCGTCTTTACAGGTCCTCAGCATATCCCTGAGTTCATGCTGCACTCTCCTCAGTTCTTCCCTGTCTCCAGACCTGAACGCCCTCTTCTTCTTGTTAAGAAGAACTTTCAGGTCATTGGTGATCCACGGCTTATTATTAGGGAAGCAGCGAGATCCTCTCCATGTGGCTCAACAAGTGCATCCCAGTCTGTCGACTCAAAGCAGTCCTGTAGTGCGTCAGCAGCCTCCTGAGTCCACCTCCTCACACTCCTAGTGTGGACAGGCTGCCGCTGAACAAGAGGGACATACTTAGGGGTCAGCAGAACCAGGTTGTGGTCAGATCTCCCAAGAGGGGGGAGGGCTGTGGGACTGTATGCATCCTTAGCATTTGCATACAACAGATCCAGTGTGTTACAGTCTCTGGTGGGGCAGTCAACAAACTGGTGAAATGTTGAGAGGGTTTTGTCCAGTGAGACATGATTAAAATCTCCAGTGATGACAATAAATGCGTTAGGATGCTGCGTCTGTATCTGGGCAACAGCGGAGTGGATGACGTCACAGGCCAGCGCTGCATCAGCTGAAGGAGGAACGTACACACCGATAATGACGGCGGACGTGAATTCCCGGGGCAAATAATAAGGCCTCATCCCCACAGTCAACAGTTCAATGTCCGGGGTACAGAGACGTTCCTTGACGTGAACATGTCCGGGATTACACCACCTCTCACTCACATACAGTACAATCCCTCCTCCTTTCTTCTTTCCGCTGCTTATCACATCCCTGTCCGCCCGAACAGTGCTGAAGCCGGGAATCGCCACGCTGTGGTCCAGGATGTTTGAGTGAAGCCATGTCTCCGTGAAACACAACATACTGCACTCACGATATTCCCTCTGAGCCTTTATCAGCGCGGCGAGCTCGTCCGTCTTGTTCCCCAGAGACCTCACGTTTCCCATGACGATCGCTGGTACAGCCGGTCTGTGTCTCCTCTTCTTCCCCCTCCATTTCACTCCGGCTCTGCAGCCACGGCGTCTCCTCCGCAGCTCCTTCAGGACCTCAGGTCTGGCTCCGGGTAGCAGTGCAGGTTCACACAGCAGTGCAGGTTTACACAGCTCAATCAGCTGGTCGCGTGTGTAATAAATGCGCTCAATGATGCGCTCCTGTCCCTCCGTTGCTAGGGTTAGCATAATAAACATAAAACTACAAAGTGCCACAAGCTCGTCCGTCTTGTTTAAAAAAAGACAAAAAAGTTTAAAAAAGGAAGTGTCCATCTTCTCACTGTCTCTTGAGAAGAGTTGCCAAAAATCACATGGAAAATCAAAACAGAAATACAAAAAAAATTTGGAAGCCCACAGGAGCTGCTGCAACAGGCTGCCACCTAGTATGGCGCCATAGCAACCGTATCATACGTCATATCAATGTGTTAAGCTTCTGTATAATATTGTCATTTCTAAATTAATTCTATTATCATTATTTGCTCTTTTGTTACTACAGCAACAGCATTGCAGAGGGTGACAGTGATGATGAAGATGATGATGGCGACCTTATTCTGGAGAATGACTGCCTGGCACTCTTTGACTCCCAACGGGTTACCAACAGCAACAACACTAACCTCAACAGAGACTCGCCTAGCAATAGACCGCACAACTTCACTGTGGCTAGGCCCCTCCCACAGAGTCTGTCATTGCCCAATAGCATTGGAACAACCCTGAGTGACAGCTCCATGATGATGTCCAATCAAAACGGAAATCCCGCCCACACATCTAGTAGCAGTCAAGAGAGCATGAGAGAGGATGGCAACATAATAACACTGTAACCATTACAACACCACAGCTTTGCTGTAACAGTGATGTAACCATGACAAATACAGAAAGCTGTGCTCCCGTCAGTCAGATAATGGACTGGATAGACTTTCTGACAGCACCTTCTACTAGCTTCCTGCCCCTTGGATCATGGGTGTTCATCATCCATAGGTATAACAAGACTGACTAGTATATGTCAGCAAGATACGGCTGAGGTAATGTGTATAACTGAACTGTCACTGTTTGTACACAAAACAAATCACAAACACCCATGGAAATTGTTTAAATGCTGTAATGTATTAACGGATCAGTTTCGACTAACAGGGATGAACAAGGATGGGGAAAAATTGCAATTGCTCCTGTAAAAGCCAAACGACAGTTTGCTGTCAACATGGTTGATTGATCATGTTTGCTCTGAAATTGTTTGTGAAGTGCTACAAAACAGGCAAACCTACAGTTGCACCAATCAGAAAAATCAACTTCTTATTGCAGAATAGCTGATTTGTTGACTATAACAAGACAATGGAAGAATAATATCATGTAAAACATTAATGGCTCTGCTTCCATGGCAGTATAACAGCCAGCACAACAGCACTCTAGCAGTTTGGTATTTTCCTGACTTTAAAATTGTCTTTGCCCATTTGTGTGGTTTTTTGGTGTCCAGCACAGAGAACACAGTGTAGGCAGGATAATGCACAAGGCAGTACAAAGTGAATGTTTGATATTTTGGCGGAACTTGGTCCTTCAACTTTGCACTGAGAATAAACATCTAAGAACTATGTCTTTTTATAGACAAAAGTCACTCTGCTAGCGATCTGATGATTATAAATAAAAACATTTAATGAACTACTGTTTACTATTTAATCAGTTGATTATTTTAAATTGGCATGAAAAAAGGAAGAAGATACAGAGAAGCTGCAGAAGCACTGGCAGTGTCTGCCAAAATGAAAGCCAATGGCTCAAATGTATCTGGTGATATAGGAATATGGCAAGGTGTAATGTGTTTGTGGTTTAGCGAGAGAGAACAACAGTAGCTTTGCTCAGAGCAGACAGGTGTTGGTGATCAGAACAGAGGGAAAGTTTTGCAGTTAAGTTATCTAGTGGCAGTAAATGTTCATTACAGGTTACAGCTTGACCATAAAATAAACTTTACAGCTCCCCTACACCGAAGACCAGTGGCGTGCACAGACTTTTTGAAGGGCAGGGGCAGAAGAAGGGCACTTTAGCGCGCATTTTGGCTCCCAAGAGGGCACTTTAGCGCGCGTTTTGCCTCCCGGGGGGCACTTTAGCGCGTGTTTTGGCTCCCAAGAGGGCAGTTTATCATGTTTTAACCAGCCAAGGGGGCAGGTTAGTGTGTTTTGCCAACCAAGAGGGCATTTTGGCACGCTTTTTTGGCTCCCAAGAGGGCACTTTAGCGCACGTTTTTCAACAATTGGGCCACGAGGGGGGGCAACTGCCCCCCCTGCCCCCCTTGTGCACATCACTGCCGAAGACTAACCCATTTTAGTGAAGTTATTATTTTAAATGGTTTTCACACTACATGAAAGAATCTTAAAAGCAGAGACATCAGTCCCCCTTCCCTCCACAGCCACACAAATGACTGCAGCAATGAATTAATTTCCTGTCAAGGATTAATAAAGTACCAATCCAAACTGACATACATACTGCATACACATGTCTATACGCACAAAAACACTATTAACCATCATGGAGAGTCACTATAGGAAATAGGAAATTCCTGTCATGTTTGAATAGTTTGTGTGTGTGTGTGAGGCCAGGTCTTTGTTGTTGTTGGAGCTCGGGGGATATTGCCTTACAGTCAGAAATGTCAACTGACTGCACTCCTTCTTGACTGTCCTCTGTCTCACATCCACCCCCTATTACACCAAAATATTTTTGGTCTGACTGTCAAATCGAATCTGTATCAAGTATTTTGAAGTTTGAAGTTTATTTTTTGGTTACATGATTAATATGACAATTTATCAATTTGACAGCACATAGCAGGATGTAAACATGTGAAAATGTCCCCAAGAACATAAATACCCTGTTTAGCCAATTGGGGGGAAATGAATTGTAAGTATGTTTCTGTTTGATACCAATCAGACAGGGAATTTAATATAACAGACACTCTGAAGCCACTGACAGTGAGGGTAGAGTTCACTTTCTGGCCAAGTTTTGGTTCAGTTAATTGTGTAGCCATTGGGTGAATGACCCAAAATGTTCAAAGTGACTTAAAACATGAGGAATAGAGTTGGTCAAGTTCGATAGGAACAGTAAAATGTTATCAGCATAAACAGATATAGAGTGAGAATTTTACTTTAATTGAGATACTTCTGATTTCAATACGCTGATTTTTTCTAACAGCTTGTGCTAAAGGTTCTTAAGAAAGTGCATATTGACCAGTTGAGAGGGGATCTATTCAGTGCGCCCACTATGTTAGCGAAGGTGAGACCAAAGCCAAAGCGCTCTAAAACTGCCCATAAATAGTCCCAATCCACATGGTCAAAGGCTTTGTCTGTATCCAGAGAAATTATGACAAAGGTCTGTTTTTACATGGTGCTTTTTTCCAAAATATGTAACAGCAGAGGGATGTTATCTGAAGCCAAGAGCCATTTAATATAACCAGCCTGGTCTGTAAGGGATGATACAAGTCTCCAGTTGTCTTGATAAGACTGTTGCATATAGTTTGAAGTCACAGTTTTAAATTTATATGGGCCTATAGCTGAAACATTCCATCAGGGTTTTTACCCTTTTTTTGAGAGAAGGAAAGTAAGCTCAGTGGAATATTCAAACCAAAAGTGAAAAGTTGACCAGACCAGCTAATTCCTGTAGGACCATGACCAACTCTGGAAGAATACCTTAGAATTCTGGAGATTTTGCTTTTGGCATTGAGTCCATGGTCTTATTTTGTGAACGTGCATTAATCACTATCAGCATTTCTGATCATGTTTATGGATTGATGTTGTATGGATCGATGTTGTTTGGATTGCTTGAGTCTCCATGCCAAAAGTTTACTTGTTTTTTCTGCATTTTGATTGATATTTTGGCACGTTCTGAGATCTAAGAACTCAGCTTTGTATGTCGTTAATGATCTAAGCCCCTTTCACATTATGCATTGTTACTCTGGATTTAGCTGGATTTAGAGTTTACCCAGAGTAGCTGTATGAGTAAACACAAATGTCTCATTATTTGCTCCGGACCCTGCAAGCTCCCTCATCCGGGTGAGCCCAAATATGTTTAGAAATTAAAACACGAACATGTTTTTTATTAAAATGAACCTAGCAAACAGCTGGATGAAATTTAAGGAAAACCTGAAGAGTGCTTGATTTATCATCCCCGAGCTACAAAAGACCATTCAGGTGCACTTGACCTGAAGCTATAGTTTATCAAAGTCCAGTTCATTCAACACTGTTTAATGCACACTCACACACAAACACACACACACACGCACAAACAAACAAACAAACACACACACACCCACACACATATTCAAACATTACATTTTACAATTTAATGTATGTTACCGTCAAATATAAATGTAAAATTATTAAAAAAAATGAGATGTTCAATCTCAAGGTGGAAGGTTATTAGTTGCCCACCATGGCTTTTTTTATTTGCCCCTAGCTGGCTTATCTGTTGTGTACACCAAAATGGAGGAACGGTACAATATTTTTATTCAGTGTGAGATGACAAGGTCATTTATCTTTGTGTGACAAGTACACAGGTCTGGGGCAAAGTATTGAACAGGAAAAAACTGTTAGCCTTGCTATTATTCCATCTAACTCCCAGACTGTGATATTTATGCAGATTTTGTTTGCTGAATAAATGTAGGTATAGACAAAACAAGAAATTATATGTTCAAAAGCTGATAGCATTTGCGGTATATCTTAACTGACCACTGAGTTGCCAGATATAAAATAATAATAATAATACATACATATATACATATGTATTAGGGCTGTCAAAAGATCAATTTTTTTAATCGCAATTAATCGCATTTTGTCCATAGTTAACTCGCGATTAATCGCAAATTAATCTCAATTTTTTTGGCACATTTTTTTCTGTTCTAAATGTACTTAATGTATTTTTTTCATGTTCTTAATACTTTTAACAACATAAGAAAGGTCAAATATGCTTGCATTATGAAAATGTTTATTCAACACTTCAAATCATGCAGGAAAATAAATCCAGGGTTGTCTGCTTTTGGCGAGGGGGGGCGACGGGCTCTCTGCATCTGCCGTCTGTTTGGCTTGCAAGTGGTGTCCACTGACACTGCACGTTTTTCTTCTTCGCCTTTTTCACGCAGTGTGCTACTTTCTGTCAGTCAGTATCACACTGATGATCACCATGGCTCCGGTGCAGCAAAACAATAAAAAGTACGACTTGAAATTCAAACTTTCTGTCATGATATATTCAGAGGAAAACTCAGGAGAAGCAGCTGCTAGACGTTTCTCTGTCGACCCCAAGAGAGCGAGAGAAACGGAGCTTCAGCGTCTGTCCGAGGAGGACAGCAGCAGAGCCAGGCTGCCTGCTGGAGGGAGGAAGAAGGCTAGCGAGGAGCCTGAGATAAACATGTGGGGATGAGTTATCAGCAAACGGGCACACCACGAGAAAGTGTCCCGCAAAATGATCAGGGCGATGGCGAAACAAATGTCCGCCACCGTGAGTGACAGCAGAGATGAGGAGTTTGCAGCGAGTGCTGCTTTTCAGTCTGCCGTGTTTTTAACGAACCGCCAGCCCTGCTTCTTCTTCTTCTGATTCCCTTTCTTATTCTTCTGCCACCCTCTGTATCAAGACTACGGGTGCCGCCGACGGCCGTACATCATACAATGCGTGTTTTTTTTAGTTTTTTTTTTAAAATATACTGAGCGTTAATCGCGCGTTAAAAAAATTAACGGCGTTAAGAGGACGTTGCATTAACGCGTTATTAACGCGTTAACTTTGACAGCACTAATATATATTAATACATACTATATGCATTGTATGTTTTGTGGGCACGACCAACTGGGAGGATCCCCCGGGATCTTTTCCGCGCTGGCTCGCCAGTAGTTATGTGGACGATGATTACCAGAGCTGAAGTGGGGGCAACCTGCTACAGCAACTAGAAGCATGGTCACATCGAATGTTTGTGTAATTACTTTCAGTGCCAGGTGGGGTAGGCAGATATTTCACACTGCAGGTTAAACACATCTCTGTGTTGGACAAGCAAAGACTCAAATTAATAGTGACGTTCTCATCTGACTCTGGATAAGACCACAAACAGGCACGCATTTCACAAACAAACATCAGCCTGGGCCTCGATCTCATTTAACTGAATCAGATTAATAATAGTTACTTTGATGAAGTTCATGTCAAAAAGCACAAAGAAACGTTTTTTTATTGAAATGGTAGGTAAACTGAGTTCACACTGGTTCTCCCCCCACTATGCACATTCTGTGGATGCAAGACAGATAGATTTAAGTCTGGAGCACAAGCGAATGTCACATCTCCCTCAAAACCGCATTACTGATTACTGATGTTAGTAAAAACTAAACAGAAAGCCAAAATACGTCTGTGATAATTCATTACAAACCCCTCAATGTCATATCACGGCTTCACTTTCTATATGGAGCCTGCTTATATTATGTTGGCCGGTCAGTTTGGACACACTCTAGATGGTTGTGTGGTTAAACTGAAACTGAGTTCTCCCTTGATTTTACACAGTTTTAGAAAACAGAGGAAGTGCCTTTTTGAGTAAGTATACCTGTGTTTCATTGGATGTCATTCCTGTGTGATGGTCAGTACACATCTGAAGCACCTCAGTGCAGCAGGTTGTGTCAGAAGAAGGTTTATATAAAACATGTGTGATACATGTGACCTGCAGTGAACACACAGCTGGTTTCTATAGGAATCTGTAACTAAACTATGAATGTCATTTTGAGCTGAAGTCGATTGATTATCAAAAATAAAGTGTAATGAAAAGTGTATTTATGTATATTTGTGTCATCATCGTTGTCAACCAGACTCACTTTTTTCCTTCATCCTTCCTTGCAGTGTTTCTAGATTATTTTGTTGCAGAGATGCTCTGAGTCTGTAACCTAGCAACAGTAGGGTGGTCCGGGGGCATGCCCCCCCGAAAGAACATTTTGAAAAATATCCCTTTCTGGTGAGGTTTTTGGGAAAAAAATTGACAGATTGAGACTTACAAAATGAGTCTCATTCTTACAAATGACGTAACATTCAACAGATTCAAGGCATCTGCTGAGACCAGATCATTGTATAAATGTTTATAATTTGTGTTACTTTTCAGCTTAATTTTCTTTGATATTTATCATAAGCCTTAAAAAAAAATTAAATTAAGTGGCACAATGCAGAAACGTATTTGTTGAATCTAAAGCCCCCCTGAAATATTCTTAAGCCCCCCTAAATAATTTAGTGTTTTTATTTTTTTATTTTTTATTTTTTTTTTACAAAAAAGTGCCAACAAATTCAATATAAAGTGGCCAGAATATGAGTTTAAATAAATAATCATATAACCTGTAATTTTTCACTTAAATATGATCATGAATCTGTCAGTTTCCCTTCACTTCATAGTGTAAGCCCCTTCAGTGTGTCGTTATCCAATCCATTCCACTTAGCTAGCTAGTTAGTCTGAACTGCATTGTGAAGGCCCTGGTTGTTTATAGAGTTAAGTGTGCACACTTTTTACCATATACTATCTTTGGGTGACTTCCTTCCGCAGCATCAGCGGTGTTTCTCACTTTACGCATGGATGCACACCGTGAAACAGGAGCTGAGCTCATTCACGTATGATTATCATCAGTGGATAATAATAATAACTAGAACTGCAAGTAGTTATGAACGGGGGCCAAGCCCCCCCGCACGACTCAGACCCCACGCACCGCAGAGCCCACGGAAGTTGGCCCCAAAGGATGACGGGCCGGGGCAAAAGTTAGGACACAGGCCATGTGACAGTGTGTGCTGATTTGGATTTGTTGTAATAAGCCACGCCCACATTGACCATTCATGACCACCATCAAGATATGGCCTCTGGATTGGCCCTACATCATTGGACTAAATTTCATAAAAATCGGTGTAGCCATTCATGAGATATAAACTTTCCTTATTTTTAGCTCCCCCTACTCACCAAAATTCACCAAATTTGGCTCATCCCTTCCCAGTCTCATGGTAACCAAGGATCATAAATTTGGTGTTAATAGCACTTAGTTTGACCGAGAAATCAAACAGTTTACATTTTTATAGCGAGCTACAGAAATTTGTTCGTTAATAATTTCCGCATTTTTTGACAGAGCCAAATTCTTTTGATAACTTTGGATGAGGTCCAGCTGAAGAGTGTACGTGCCAAGTTTTATGCAGATTGGACAAAATCCCAAGGAGGAGTTGGAAAAACTAGGTTTTGCATTTGTGGCGCTTTAGCGAACGAAATGTGCAGCAGAAGTGGGCGTGTCCTATGTCAGAAAACCCAACTCTATTCAGGGAACATATGGTTATAAGGTTTGCGAATGAGTTATTTAAAATGTGGAAGTTACAGGCAAAAACGCGATTGCATCCATTATAGCGCCACCTAGTGGAGTACATGTGCAATTTTTGGTATGGAAGAACTGTGTCCTATTCTATATTTATCATATAAATTTCAAAGCTCTCAGCATAATAGTTTGACTGAAATGAATGTTTGTTGTATATCTTGTAATAAGCCACGCCCACATTGACCAGTCATGACCACCTTCAAGATGGCCTCAGGATTGGCCCTACATCATACGACCAAATTTCATAAAAATCTGTGTAGCCATTCAAGAGATATAAACTTCCTTTATTTTTAGCGCCCCCTACTCGCCAAAATTCGCCAAATTTGGTGTTAATAGCATTTAGTTTGACCGAGAAATCAAACAGTTTACATTTTTATAGATAGCTACAGAAATTTGTTTGTTACTAATTTGCGCATTTTTTGACCGAGCAAAATTCTTTTGATAACTTTAGATCAGGTCCAGCTGAAGAGTGTACGTGCCAAGTTTCACGCAGGTCGGACAAAATCCCAAGGAGGAGTTGGAAAAAGTAGGTTTTGCATATGTGGCGATTTAACGAACGAATTGTGCAGCAGAAGTGGCCGTGTCCTATGTCAGAAAACCCAGCTCTATTCAGGGAACATATGGATATAAGGTTTGCGAATGTGTTATTTAAAATGTGGAAGTTACAGGCAAAAAAACGATTGCATCCATTATAGCGCCACCTACTGGAGTACATTTTTGGTATGGAAGAACTGTGTCCTATTCTATATGTACCATATAAATTTCAAAGCTCTCAGCACAATAGTTTGACTGAAATGAATGTTTGTTGTTTATCTTGTAATAAGCCACGCCCACATTGACCAGTCATGACCACCTTCAAGATGGCCTCAGGATTGGCCCTACATCATACGACCAAATTTCATAAAAATCTGTGTAGCCATTCAAGAGATATAAACTTCCTTTATTTTTAGCGCCCCCTACTCGCCAAAATTCGCCAAATTTGGTGTTAATAGCATTTAGTTTGACCGAGAAATCAAACAGTTTACATTTTTATAGATAGCTACAGAAATTTGTTTGTTACTAATTTGCGCATTTTTTGACCGAGCAAAATTCTTTTGATAACTTTAGATCAGGTCCAGCTGAAGAGTGTACCTGCCAAGTTTCACGCAGGTCGGACAAAATCCCAAGGAGGAGTTGGAAAAAGTAGGTTTTGCATATGTGGCGATTTAACGAACGAATTGTGCAGCAGAAGTGGCCGTGTCCTATGTCAGAAAACCCAGCTCTATTCAGGGAACATATGGATATAAGGTTTGCGAATGTGTTATTTAAAATGTGGAAGTTACAGGCAAAAAAACGATTGCATCCATTATAGCGCCACCTACTGGAGTACATTTTTGGTATGGAAGAACTGTGTCCTATTCTATATGTACCATATAAATTTCAAAGCTCTCAGCACAATAGTTTGACTGAAATGAATGTTTGTTGTTTATCTTGTAATAAGCCACGCCCACATTGACCAGTCATGACCACCTTCAAGATATGGCCTCAGGATTGGCCCTACATCATACCAACCAAATTTCGTAAAAATCAGTGTAGCCGTTCAAGAGATATAAACTTCCCTTATTTTCCCACATCATATGTCGCACATTCAAAAACCTTGTATCCCCAGATTCCCTCAATGGAGCTGAATCACTTTGCGATTGGCCACACCCACTTCCGCCTAGAAAGCGCAAAAACTGGAAAACCTACTTTTTCCAACTCCTCCTTGGGATTTTGTCCGACCTGCGTGAAACTTGGCACGTACACTCTTCAACTGGACCTGATCTAAAGTTATCAAAAGAATTTTGCTCTGTCAAAAAATGCGGCAATTATTAACGAACACATTTCTGTAGCTAGCTATAAAAATGTAAACTGTTTGATATCTCGGTCAAACTAAATGCTACTAGTCCGGCAGATTAGTGAGATAATTGTTCACTTTGTGATACAAGCATCAAACTTGGCACAAATATTCTTTCGGACCCACTTTTTTCAAAAAGCCCGTTAGCCACGCAAAAAAATCCAATATGGCTGCCAATTTCCAATATGGCTGCCATTGAAAGCCATTAGACTTGGTATTTGACCTGGATTGAGATTGAATAATCACATTTTGATGATCTTGGTATCAAAATATAGGTGAAAGGTTCTGAGCTTTCCAACTCTGCGATAAAAAGTCCAAAAATGTGTTAAATTGTGAAGATGGACGACAATGAAAGGCAAAAATAATGCCTTTTTGTACTAATTCTGTTAGTTCGGCTAAATAAGCGCATGTTTTCTTTACATTGTTTTGGTATTTTTGTTTGTTTGTTTTGTTACATTTGATACATTTTATATTAGAACACTGAAAATGAATGGGAAATGATCCCTGGTTTGAACTGATACTTGTAGATTTTTTTTATTTCAATAGAACAGTGAGGTTTGACAGAAAATGGGTGGGAAAGTGAGACAGGGCTGGATTGGGAAATGATCACTGGTATGAATTGAACCTAGGTCTCCATGGGCACTTTGACAAGTGCATGGTAGGTAAGGGCACTGTAGCCAGCCATATCAGAATGTATTACAAACAAGGATGGATTACGGAAACGTCCGTTCTGCACTTCAACTAAATACAGCATGCAAAAGACAAATATATTTGGATTGGGCCCGGTTGGCCCATTTGGTAATCCACCCCTGATTAGAAATTCACTTAATCATTACATTTGCAGGCACACAACTGAGTACACTCAAGACTAAAGCAGTAGCATTTGCATCTTCCAAGACATTCAGTCTTGCACCCACATTTAGTCAATTGTTGACAGCTCTCAGCAATTGGTGGGAGTGTTGTCCACACTACTTGTCAAATATCACCTTCTTTCCACCAACTCCAGTTGGCAGGACTCTCCATTTACATTTGACATGCAGTTGCCTGGCCCCAGATACAGGCAGCTTGATAGGTTGCACGTTTGACATGCTGTGTGAGACATGTGCTTGTTGGTGGAATGGCATCATAGGACCTCTGCTTCCGAGCAAACAGGTCCAGTCTGGCTTCATCAACTCCATCAGCAGTGCTGTTCTTATTGTACATTGCTATGACAAACTTCTCAAGTATCCTGGGATCTGCATCATCTGATACTGGTGGGTATTGACTGAGCTTATCAAAGACATAAGACACTTCAGGACACACTTCCCAGGTTTGTACAACCTGCCTTCACAACCAGTGAAGGCATGGTAAAAAAAAGCATGCCACGGGACTTTTTAGGACCAAGTTTCCTAACCATGTCATGAACTGGTAACCACATGACAGACTGACTATGACCGAATTCAATCCACAGCTTCTCTAAGCCTGCATCCTGAAGATCCCAAAAAACACTGATTGCAATAGCAAGGATATCTGTGTCACCGGCCTTAATCAACACAGATTTGTTATGTTGCCCAATTGCATGAAGGGCATGCAGGAAGATCCTGGTATCAGCCTCTTCATGGTTGCAAGGACCTAAGCCTTCCAGAATGTTGGGTTCCTGGGAGCTAGCCAGGAATAAGGTGGATAAGCACTGGCTGTATGGAGACTTATTATGATTCATGCGCAGAACGTATGGTCAAGTTGGTGGTTGTTCAGGTGTGTTAGAGACACTTTTTTGACCACCTCGGGGAGACAGGAGCCGACTGATCAGTCCCACTGCCCTTTCTGACAACGGTTGAAAGTCAGATAGGTGTGTCAAGGCCTTTATGAAGACATTTTTCAACATTTTGAGATTGATGAAAACATTGTGATGTGGATCAAAAGATTTTTGCATAATTGAAACTTCATGTGTGATAAAATTTGAAAGAAAACTGCGAATTTGAGTTGAAAAATAGCCGCCATCTTGAAAACTAGCCTTGAAATAATATTTTTTTTTTTGCATCATTTGATTTGTCTACTCAAAATACATACAATTCGATGCCTAGATCATTTAAATATGCCCAACCATTACCATTCTACAATAAAAAAGGGTTTTGGTACATTTTATGTGGCTACCATCTTGAAAAATGGCCACCATGGTTGGATTTTCAAGTGGCTAACGGGCTTTTCTCAAAAAGTAGGGTCTAGGCATTATTCATGCCAAATTTGGTGCTTGTATCGCAAAGTGAACTATTGTCCTGGAATTTGGACTTAATCTGCTGGACTATATGGGCTCTTTGCATGTCAGCTTCTGCGTTCATGTAACACGACTCACTCACTTTTGGTTGCCTAGAGATGGCGCTCTTCTACAGTCGATGCCTGACAGACCAGCCGAAGATGACGATTAACGATGTCCATTGCATTTGTAAAGCGTCAGCGAAAGCCCCGAAGAGCAAGCTGGAGAAGGGATTTAGCATGTACGCGAATTCTTATGTGTTTGAATATGAAGGTGAATCTCCTGTACTTGTGTCTTTGTGGTTGGGATAGCTAGAAGCTATGGTGCTAGCTAGGCTGGTTGCAACAGTAAACATTTGGCCACTAGGGGGTGCTAAAAATAAGGGCAGTTTATATCTCTTGAACGGCTACACCGATTTTTACGGAATTTTGTCGGTATGATGTAGGGCCAATCCTGAGGCCATATCTTGAAGGTGGTCATGACTGGTCAATGTGGGCGTGGCTTATTACAAGATAAACAACAAACATTCATTTCAGCCAAACTATTATGTTGAGAGCTTTGAAATTTACATGGTACATATAGAATAGGACACAGTTCTTCCATACCAAAAATTGTACATGTACTCCAGTAGGTGGCGCTATAATGGATGCAATCGCGTTTTTGCCTGTAACTTCCACATTTTAATAACACATTCGAAAACCTTATATCCATATGTTCCCTGATTAGAGCTGGGTTTTCTGACATAGGACACGCCCACTTATGCTGCACCTTTCGTTCGCTAAAGCGCCACAAATGCAAAACCTACTTTTTCCAACTCCTCCTTGGGATTTTGTCCGATCTGTGTCAAACTTGGCACGAACACTCTTCAGCTGGACCTGATATAAAGTTATCAAAATAATTTTGCTCGGTCAAAAAATGCGGAAATTTTTAACAAACAAATTTCTGTAGCTAGCTATAAAACTGGAAACTGCTTGATATCTCGGTCAAACTAAATACTATGAACACCAAATTTGAGATCCTTGGTTGCCATGACACTGGGAAGGGATGAGCCGAATTTGGCGAATTTTGGCCACTAGGGGGCTCTAAAAAGATGGGAAGTTTATATCTCTTGAACGGCTACACCGATTTTTACGAAATTTGGTAGGTATGATGTAGGGCCAATCTTGAGGCCATATCTTGCCAATGTGGGCGTGGCTTAGTACAACAAACCCAAATCGGCACACATTCAGCCTTTTGCACTTCCGGTGCATTTCCCATTACAGCGAATACCACGGCTCAGACGTTGGCCTGTGTCTTCACTTTTGCCCCGAGTCCGTCATCCTTTGGGCAAACTTCCGTGGGCTCTGCGGTGCGCAGGGTCCGAGTCGCACGGGAGGGGGGGGCTTGGCCCCCGTTCATATCTGCTTGCAGTTCTAGTTTGGTACTTGTTTTTATTATGGCCTAAGTTAGGCTACCTAACTATACACATGTTGTTGTCTCCATCACGTCTGGCTTCGATGAGTCGCCTGTTGCAGCCTTTGAATAGGATGATGAGGATTTCAGTTATAGGGGAAACACTGCGTCCTTGTTTCCTCATTTCTTCCAGTTTTTGACTTTTCTCCTTTTCTCTCCTTTCTTCCCATCATTCCCTCCATTGTTCTTTATATTTTTAAAAAAAAACTCTTAAATGTCAAACCGAAAACAGATATCTACAAAGTAATGTAATTTGTGTCCAATTTCAAAAATCTCATCTAAAATAGGTGATTCACAGTGTGTGTGGATAGGTCTCAATCAGGCTTGTAAATCTGGATGCTGCAATTTTACTCCATTCTTCTTTCCAAACTGCTCCAGCTCTGTCAGGTTGCACAGGGATCAGGTATGAACAGCCTTCTTCTAGTCCAGCCACAAATTCTTTATTGGATTGAGGTCTGGGCTTTGACTGGGCCTCTCCAGGGCATTCACCTTGTGGTCTATAAAACTTTTCTGTGTAGCTTTGCTGTATGCTTTAAGTTATTGTCTTGCTGGAAAATACATCTTCTCTTAAGTCGTTGTTCTCTTACGGATTGGGATGGTGTGTTTGTGGTGATGTGCAGTGTTTGGTGTCCACCAAACATAGCCTCTAGTCTGATGGCTAAAAAGCTCCATTTTGGTCTCATCAGACCAAAGAACCTTCTTCCAGTTGACCTTGGAGTCTCCCATATGACTTTGGGCGAAATCTAGTGGAGATTTAATGAGCTTTCCTTAACAGTGGGTTTCTCTTTCCCACTCTCCCATAAAGCTTCGACTGGTGAAGAACCCGGGCAACAGCTGTTGTATGGAGAGTCACCCCCATCTCAGCTGCCGAAGCTTTTACATTTTTTACCCATAGCTTGAACACTATAGACACATGCTTAAACCAAAGCAACATAACTTGAAGTTGTTGTTACTATACCTTAAACAAAGTCTAACATACCTTAAACAAAAGTGCTGCTTTGCACTTTAGTTGCAATTCTGTAACACACTTGCTCCTTTCTGCAACACACTTGCTCCTGCACACTACACACTTTTTCATACATAAGACACTTAGTTCAAAAATGAAATCTCAGGGTTCCATTGGGAAAACACATCTATTCAAAATACAACACACATTGGTTAATTGAAAATACTTAGACACACACCTGGAAATACTTACTTACAAAACTGAAGACCAATCAGGCAGCTACAAAAAGGCCTCAGTTAAGCCATTTTGAGAACTTTGCAAGCATGGAGGCAGGGAGAGCTAGAGGCAGAGGATGAGGAAGACAGAGAGAGAGAGGAGGACGTGGTCGAAGAGGCCATGCAAGGACCATTATTTTGGATAACATAAGGGCAACTTTGGTGGGCCATGTCATAAACCATGGCCTGACTATGAGGGAAGCTGGGCAGAGAGTCCACCCTAATCTAAGCCATTTCACAGTTTCATCCATAATAAGGACATTCCGACTGGAAAACAGGTATGTCTTCAACTCTTTACTCTTCTCAGACTGTATCTAGAGTATTTACAGTACTGTACCATATCACGTTACCATATCACATGTACTGTATTACAGGATGGCTAATGATCCTTTTCGAACAAAAGTGGTAGTTTTGTGAAACAAAACAAAAACACTGTAACGTGTTGAGATGTTTCAGTACTGTGTGTGGTGAATATAGTAAAGTACAGTATATACAGTACTGTAAAAAAGAAGCAAACAATAACAATTTGTGGTTGCATTTTTCTACAGAATGGCTAGAAGACCTACTGGGGGTGGACGCCAACACCTGTTCACCCAACAGCAGGAACTTGCCATAGTGAACCTAGTCAGAGCAAACAATGCAATCCGTCTCCACCAGCTACAGCAACAAATACTTGCAGATAGGCAAGTATTCAACAACATAAATCGAGTAAGCATTACCACTATCAGACGCATCTTGGTAAAGCACAACATGACCATGAAGCAATTGTACAGGGTCTCATTTGAGAGGAACAGTGTCAGGGTCAAAGAACGTGAATGAATGACATGAATATGTACAGGTAAGTGTTACAGTCCTTTACATTTACAATACAGAATGGGTGCAGTCCAGTAACAGCTGAATATGTACCACTGGATCATGTTGAGACGCACTTTTATGCCGTCTCACCCAGGCCGGGAGCAGGAACACAAGTCGAGGAGACAGAAGTTGAATCGAGTAGAAGTCTTTTATTTAGCGCAGTCTGCAGAGAGCGGAGATCGTACAATACACATGGACAGTTAAGCCAGTGAAACCCAAAAGCGATCTGACGAGAGCTTCCGCGTCTTCAGTTTTTATGCTGTAGAGATATGATGCACTGAGTCACTCAAGGTCAGGTCAGATCACTCCTCGTTTAGCAGGCACACTGAGTACTCTAAGGCACGTAACATTGTATAGTCTTTAATCCCCCTTTTGATCTCTGTTAAGAGATCACAAAAGAAAACATCACCAACAAAATCATTTTTAATCCCAAATACAGTCAACATCACCAATAAAAACATCTTACCACAAATACAATCAAAAATCACCTGTGCTGAAGGTTCACGACGAGGTGAAAAGCTACAACATTTTCTAAGTTATAATAAGGCACAAGCAAAAGGCAAAATGTCCAAAGGCACAATGTAAAAACACATAATTAAGACAACCATCGTAAGAAAGATTATTTAACTTGGAAAACGGATGGGTCAGCAGTCTCCTCGTCGTCCGTGAGTTCCCCTGAAACCCGCAGCAGAGGCATCATTTGATGCGCAGGGGTTTTACCTTCAATCGCCGTGGTAATGAGGCGATTAGCGAGCGAACGAATGCAAGGGATACAACAACATCCACACAAAGTGAGGATGGCGGCGAATACGGCTATTGAGATCAACAAAGACGACACTAGAGATTTGTAGCGGCCAAACACCTCCATCCATCTGTCCCACATAGACGTGTCAACGCCAGAGTGATCTTTCATTTTCTTATTCAGCGTGCGCAATCCGTCAATGGCTCTGGTGAGACGACCGTCTGGGGCTGTGTTATTGGGAATGAAAGTACAACACTGGTCGCCAAATATGGCACAGACACCTCCCTTTTCGGCCAAGAGCATGTCTAGAGCGATTCTGTTTTGGTACGCCATTTGAGATGTTGCCTTAAGTTGTTCGTGGACTGCTCGGAAACCTTCTTCTGTTTGATTGCCTAAGCGCTGTACGTTATAGTGAACGTAATTAATTCTGTCCACATTTTTATTGATAGTACACCACCAGCAAAGGACAGATTCAAAGCCTGCGGCAACTTGGTCAGCGATCTTGTATTCATCCGGGACACCCCGCGGAACACCTATAGAATCGATGTACGTGGGGTCGGTGGCGTGCAACCATGGATTGTTCTCAGAGCGTTTAGATCTCCCCCCCCAGCGTGTAGGCATAAGAGTATTAAAGTTAGCCATCAATTCTTGCGCCGTTGTGGGGTAAATCCTGACAGGTAATAAGAGGGTAACGAGAGCACAAAGGCCTGACACGTTACGCGGCAGGCGGTCGTAAATTTTATCGTCACCGCACCACCACCAGATGTCAGCGCGCGCGACTGGGGAGAAACCTGAGGGGACCGTGACATTGGAGGCACACCAGGCTGGGTTCAAGGAACCTATTTTAGGTCCGGAAGATTGGAATGAGATGCACGAGAAGTTACCGCCAGCTACATTCTTAGAGAACACAGGTTTTTTAGCTGTTGTGTCGACCACAGGGAACACAAGGTCCCATGCAGCGCATGCTGTGGTATTAGGACGGTGGTGTGTCATGACGTCAGTAAGGCAGGAGGATGGTAAAGTAGCTGGGACGACTCTAAGGATAGGGCGTGCACCCAGACAGACGACACAACTAGAATGGGTGGAGTTAGCGGCTTGTTCGGCCATCATCAGCCAATTATTAGTGGTGGCCGAGATACCTGTGGTGACCTGGAAGAATTCATCAACACGACTGATGCTACCATTACCGGTTAGGACGACGATGTGGACTCCTAAGTCGCTTGCGGATTTTGAGAGGGTGGGAGCCGTCTGGGAAGGATCATAGCAAAGGGTAACCTGGCAACTAGGGTCGCGACCAGAGACATATTCATATATTGTCATGGTAAGGCAGATTTTCGCGGTTGTATTAAACATGAGAGCCAGACCCGAAGAGGTTTTGGACATCGTGAAGGAACGTCTAAGAGTTCGCGCCCTGTCCTCCACGTATTCCCTACTCCAGTCATAATCTGTTTCGCCAATCAACCAGTTCCACCCGGTACCTAGTAACGCATAGTAACTGCGTGAGGCGCTTCCGGAGAACCTATAGGAGCGGAGGGCGGAGAATGGTAACAGTATGACAGACGAGTCGTTGGCAGGGGAACAGAAAACTAAGCCATCAGAGCCACATTCCTGAAACCTGCCCGAATTGCCAGATCGTCTTTGACGTGAGGGTGGAGCACCCCCTTTTGAGGTATCGGGCCTGGAAGTGGACGTAAGAGTGAATATGTCTGTCGTAAGAAGGAATATAACTGTTACTATAACGACGCTGAGGATGCCGAGCCCCACTAGCGGTTTCCATTTTCCATATAACATTTTAGCAAGCAGTGAACTTTTCTTGTGACGAGCGAATCTGTATCGTATGTAATCAGGGGTAGGGTTACTCCCCCGACAGTTTTATACCTTCTGATACCTCAGTCACACAACTCTTTTAGCAATAGCACATGTGTAAAATATATAAAAATGTAAAAAGATAATGCCAAAGTGAACAATAACTGTGAAAGATAAAAGTTAATAAATGCTTCTTAAACGAGGGTGGTGCCTGTGGTGTACAGATGAATCAGTGCCCACAGGAAAACCATGAGTACCACAAACCAGCAGAGAACCAGTAGGTTGATGTTTGTCATGATGATCTATGTCCCTCGACGAAACAAGTCGGTGGTTTGGCACACCACATGTAGGAGAGGAGCGCTGTTTCACCTCCCCCCACAGGGGTATTGGTTAGACTACCTCACCCTGATGCCACCAGGGGATTATTCTGCCCCTTGTTGATCGGTGGTCTTTTCTTGCTGTTGTTGTTCACGCAACTCGGTGCGTGTCTCTCCCAAGGTGCGCGCAGGGGCGTCAGCCGCTGGGCACTGGCTCCAGTGAAACCACGTGTCTCCTTTGCCGCTCAGCCGAACAGCGTGTGAGGTGCGTTCTGTCACTCGATATGGACCTGTCCACCTGGGCTCGGTCCACTTTCGCTTGAGCACCTTCAGTAGGACCCACTCTGTGCTTGGCGGAGTTGTGGTATCGTCGTTGCTCCTTTCCCCCACCTGCTTGGCATATTCTGCAACAAGAGCTTGTAAAGCATGGAAATACTGTGTGTGGGTTAACGACTGATCATCATTTCTGAGTCCAATGATTTTGGACTGAGGCCCTGGAAACCTCCTTCCTGTGGTCAGCTCAAATGGAGTAAAGCTTGTACTTTGGTTTATTGAGCTTCGAGCAGACATGAGAGCAAGGTGTAACGCATCTAGCCAATTCATTTTTGTCTGTGCACAGATTTTAGCCAATTTAGATTTGAGGGTTTGGTTCATTCTTTCGACTTTACCTTGGGATTGAGGGTGGTAAACAGAACCAAACTTATGTTTCAATCCCAGCATTTCTTCAACCTTTTGTAGATCATGGTTTTTAAAGTGTGTTCCATTGTCTGATCGGACCTTCTCAGGAAATCCATGTCTAGGAATATAGTGGTTTACCAAAAACTTCACCACTGTCTTGCTGTCCTCCCTTTTTGTTGGGAGGACTTCTGGCCAACCTGAATATGCATCCACACATACCAACATATACCTGTATCCTTTCACTGAGTTCACCATATCTGTGTAGTCTATGATGATCTCTTTCCCTGACTTTGTCTCAAGAGGGAAACGCCCAGGATGTGGTTTGACTGTTGGTCTTGCATTGTACATAGTGCACTCAGGACAAGTATGTACATAATATTTACACATATCTTTCAAAAATGGGTGCCACCAATTCTCGAGGTTTCTCTGCATCTGGGCAGCCCCGACATGTCCCACTCCGTGCGCCTCAGTCAGTGCTACATTTTTTATTCCCGGTGGCAGCACAATCCGGCCGTCTGGACTTCGCCAGAGATTGTCGATTTTTGTGCAGCCTCTGGCCAACCACAGCGACTTCTCTTCCGGTGAGGTTTTACTCTGTTCCTCTTTTATATGTACAAGTTCCCTATCCTTATCGGGGTTCACCTCTGGGTCGGAACAGAGCATCATCATGTTATGTACATAGCCTGCGGCTTTTTTCGCTGCTGCGTCAGCGGCATCGTTTCCTGTTTTGGTGCGCGAATGTGTTTTCTCGTGTCCCTTACATTTAATTACGGCTACTTTTTGGGGTAGCATCAGCGCTTCTGCGAGTTCTTTCATCTCTGCCTCATGTTTAATGGGTTTGTTAGATGCCGTAAGGTATCCCGTCCGTTGCCACTGCGGCAATTCTACGTGTACTGCTCCTACTGCGTAGGCTGAGTCAGTGTAGATGTTGATTACTTGGTCTTTTCCCGCTTTTAGCGCTTCGATTACCGCAATTATTTCTGCCCTCTGAGCAGATTGGGGTCCCTTGATCTTTTCAGCCGAAACCGTTTCCATGCCCGTTTCTGTTTTACCTACAACTGCATAGGCTGAAATCAGGCCTTGCGTTTCATGTCGAAAACAACACCCGTCTGTGTAGAAATCTCGTCCTTCTTCAAATGGTTCTGCTTGTAAGTCGGGCCTGACCTTTTCCTCTTTCTGAACTTTGTCTGCACACATGTGTGGTGTGCCTGTGCTCATTTGGTCTGCCATATTAACCCCCTCGTGTGTGAACGTCAGGTTTGGGGCTTCTAGAACTTTCGCTAGCCGCCTTTGCCTGAGTGCTGTGAGCGTGAATGTCGCTGAATTGACGTACGCTACGACGCTGTGAGTGGTTAAAACATGCAGTGGGTGATCCATGACAATGTGTGCCGTTTTTTGTATGATTTTTGCTATCCCCGCGACATGTTGTGTGCATGGTGGATGTCGTTTTTCCATGTTGTCAAGTATTGTGCTGATGTACATCAATATCTTTCTCTCTCCCCCTTTTTTCTGGAACAGCACACCATTGACACAGTGTGATGTACCAGAAACATCAAGATAGAAGGTGGAAGAGTAGTTGGGGACGGCAAGTTCAGCTGCATGGGAAAGTTGCTGTTTAAGGGATATGAACGAATCCTCAGCCTCTGTGGTCCAATTGAGTGGTGCCGAAAGTTTACGCATACCATGTTCGCGGACTAAGTCACGCAGCGGCGATGTGAGGCCAGTGTAGTTAGCCACGTAGTTTCTACTGTAACCCGTTAGCCCGAGAAAAGAGAGCATGTCTTTGACCGTTTTGGGTTTAGGGTGGTGTAGGATTGTGTCTCTATGTTCTGGCGACAGACCTGACCCTTCCTGTGAAATCTGTCTGCCTAAAAATGAGACGACTCTGCGCGCTACTTGTAGCTTGGATTTACTGGCCTTAAAACCCCTGTTAGCAAGATGTAGCAGCACCTGTTTTGTAGCTTTCAAACAGAGAGAGGCGGTGGGAGCGGCAAGAAGGAGATCATCGACATACTGAACCAGAGTTGTGTCGGGTGGCAGCTCACAATCTGTCAAAACGTCTTTTAACACCTGATTAAACAAACCGGGAGACAAGGCAAACCCCTGAGGAAGGCGAGAATACGTCAGCTTAACCCCTCGATAGGTGAACGCAAAAATGTCTCTACATTCCTCTGCCAGTGGTAGACAGAAGAAAGCGTTAGCAAGGTCAATACAAGTGAACCATTGATGACGCGGATCTAGGTTAGTCAGCGCGACGTAGGGATTGGGGACAGGAATGGTTTGTGTGTGTAACGCAGAGTTAATAGCCCGAAGATCATGAACCATACGGTATTTACCCGTCCCCTTCTTTTCAATGGGCCATATAGGAGTGTTCCAGTCAGAGGATGTTTCAATTAGCACCCCCTTTTGGAACAGCCCCTCAATGGTGTCCGCAATGCCAATTTCCGCATCCCGTTTACTCGGATATTGAGGAATCCACACCGGATTATCACATTTTAACTTAAACGTTACAGGGGGGCAATCGACTAGGCCGACGTCCGTTGGACCGGTAGACCATAAGGAGTCTGGGAGCGAGTCTAGCAAAAAGGTTGTGTCAGGGTGGTCAGATTTTTCCCTACCATGGTGGCGGGAAATCTGTGCGTGTTCGAGGAGAGCGCGATCAGTGCAAGATACCTGTATTTTATAGATTTGTGAGGTGGGTGAATACCACAGGGAGGAAGCAATCCTCTGCCAATCAGTCTGAAGCTGAGCTGTTTTTACAATGGAGCCAAGCTCCTTAGCTTGGTGTTCAGGATGTAGGGCCAAAGACACATGGGGAGAAGCCTCGTCACTCATCATGTACCACTGCAGTTGTTCGGGGGTGAGAGAAACTTCTGCCGCTACACCTATGGGAGCCACATAAATGTTGTTAGTTGACAAAACCCACTCAGTCCCTTCGAGATCGCTATAGAACTGTTCTTCATACCATTGTGTGTCCTCTCTGTCATAAAACAACGTCATATGAGGGGGGTCAGGAGGGGCCACATAGGGGTGTATTTGGGAGATCCAGGGTTTCCACGTCAGATAAGCCGACAGGATTCCACCTTTGTCGCTGGTTTCACTATGTAAGAGACCCCAGTAGATGTCAGCTGATCTGTCCACAACTGGTTGGATCATGTATTGGCTTGAATGTGAAGAGCCAACGTTGTCGCAGGGCAGAGAGGTCCCATCCGGAAAAGAAACTGTTAATCCATCCGGTGAGCACAGGATGGTGGCCCCTAATCGAGTCAAGAGGTCTCTGCCCAGTAGATTGGAGGGGACCTCGGGGGAGTAGATGAATGAATGTAACACGGTCTGATTACCGAGCTGAGTTCTGAGTGGCTTGGTGTATGGCAGTGTAGTAGGAACCCCAGAGAAACCCATGACTGTTATGGCTTCAGACGAAAGCAGCTTCTTCTCCACAGTCTTAATAGTGGACACCGTTGCCCCAGTATCCACTAAAAAAGGCAGCAAGTCCTGATTTACTGCCACTGACAACACTGGTTCTGCCGTGAGGTGTTGTACAGGGCTTCTCTGTGGGGTGTGTCACTCATTGTCTTGCCACACGGGGAACTGCGGCACAGGTACTCCCCCTTGAGGTTGAGGAGGCTGCATCCCTCCCCTGCTCTGAACTCCCCCTCTCTGAGAAGTCTGGGCGGGGTTGTGAGGGCATTGACGTACCCAATGAGAGGAGTCACCACACAGGAAACAGCCTTGGTTTCCTCCCTGCGACCTTCCTCCGGGAAACCCTCTCCTTCCCCCACCTCTCGGGCCTCCCCGTCCCCTGTAATTCCCTCCCCCTCTTCTAAATTGTGGCGTCCCGGAACCTTGAGTGTTATCACTATCCCACTGTTGTACAGTCTGAGTCATAACTTTGACCTTGTCATTCTTGCCCTTTTTCTTATCATTTATCTCTTCCCTGGCCTTGGTAAGCTGTAACTTTAGCAGCTGCGCCTGTAAATCTGCTGTGTCTTTCTCATCTTGTTGTGCTTTATCTTGAGCTGCAGTAAGATGATGAACTAGGTGCTTCTCCCATGTACACAGTGGACACCCTAACATGTCTGCTTCCCTCTCCCTGAGCTTGCACTTCTGGACTTTTATCACCTTCTAGTTTTCTGTCATCCTGCAGGGCTGCCTTGGTTTTACACAACTGCTTTTTAGCGCTTTCTACTTGTTGCTCGAGAAAAGTTTTTATTATGTCCGCTTGCTTCTCTGCCTCTTGCGAATACCTTTCTCGTTCTTCCTTAAGTCTCTCTCTAATCTCCCTGTCCATGAATTCTTTGAGACCAACTCCCTCTGGCGCAACTATGTCAACCGGTTGGGAGGGGTTTTTACACGCAGGGCGGCTCACATCAGACCACAGAAGCGGAGGAGGGGACTGCGGGGGGTGCGCAGCTGGAGTGGATGATTTTATTCCGCAAGAACGTGGCGAATTAGCTTCCGAAAGGTCAAGACTGTGTTCGCTGCCAGAATCTTGGCCACCGGGCATGTCAATACTCATTGTGCCTTTCTCAATGTAAAATGTGGGGTACATGCTGGGTGTGGGAGGCGCATAGGGTGGTGGACATGTGGGGGTCTGTGGTGCAGTTACCGTTTTTGGGCGAAGCGCTGGAGGCTCCTTTTGGTGCAGGTGTTTGGTGCTTTGCCAGCAGATCAACAGTTCAGCCCACCTCCGGCGCTCCTTCTCCCAGTCCTGTTCCTTTTTCTTCCAGCTGGATCTCTGTAACAGACCTGCAGCTTTTCCCTGCTCTTCTGCTTCATCTCTTTTCTCTGCAGCTTCATTAACCTTGTCATATACCAACTGTCCTAATGGCCCTCTGTGTTCTGTGGTTTTCCCTGCATCCTGTATAAGTTGCTCCAATTCTTGTTTTGCTTTTTTCACCTTTTTATCTTTGTCTGCTGGCTTTAATGTAGCCTCTAGAGCGTTAGAAGTGGATCCAATTTGGGTCATTAGGGTGACATACGGGCTGACCGGGCCCCATCCATCATCATCTATTTCCCTGTCAAATTCTCCGTCCATCTTAACTAAACTCTGAGTTCCACAGTGTTATTACGACAACGATCCCACCAGAGATAGCTACGTTAGCCCACTGCAGTTCTTTGAGAGACAAGCTTCTAGGCCGCCTTAATGGTCGGTCCGGTCTCCCACTGGGTGTCCTATCACAAGAACCACAGCGTTTACTCTGGAGATGAGACGTCTCGTTCATCCACCGGGTGGTTTAGCCCTCACTGCGTGTCTGTTGGTCAGATATGGACGATTTTTCGTCGTCCACTCCGTCCTAAACTGCAACCGATGAGTGACGTTCGTTTACACCGTTAGGTATCCCGTCACAACACCAGCTACAGACCCAGTACACCGTGAGTATTCACACAACGATTTACTCAGAGTTTTATTCTCCCCACTTCCCTTTTTCCCTCAACCGTACTCAAAAATCACACAAAATTAACAACACACAGATGTCCAAACATTTCCAACCAACGATACCCACACAGTTTTATTCTTTTACCTTAAAGTTGTGTTATCTAAGATAACTCAGTCTCTTTTTTTTTAGACTGAAGTTTCTTTCGACCGAACGATCTTCCTCTTCCGGTTACTCCGTCACCCGGAATAACGTCTGCACACACGGCGATATTTCAATCTCTCCAAGGGTTATAAACCTATTTTCCAATCGTTTTAGGAGTTTTCATATCGTAACAACAACTTGAATTCGGGGACCTCAACCCCCGGGACTCTAACCCAGCCGCGGTACTAACCGCTCCTGGACCCCGTCGGATCTCAGGTGGAGTTACGCCACTCTCGAGGTTACTGTGTATTCCTCCTGTATCGTAGTTATTTAACCTTAGACCTTTACTGATTCTTTTAGCTTTGTTTTCTCACAAGTACACAGGACAAGACACTTATTTTAGTGTTTCCCAATATGCAGAAGTTTGTTTTAACAGGTTTTCTGCTTACCTTGTATAAGTGTCGCGACTAGTGTCTTTGTCCTCTGTCCCTGAAGAAAAGCTTTTAGGTCCGAATGGTGCCCTCGATGTTCCTTCACAACTCCCTCGATCCCGGACGAGCCCCCAAATTGTTGAGACGCACTTTTATGCCGTCTCACCCAGGCCGGGAGCAGGAACACAAGTCGAGGAGACAGAAGTTGAATCGAGTAGAAGTCTTTTATTTAGCGCAGTCTGCAGAGAGCGGAGATCGTACAATACACATGGACAGTTAAGCCAGTGAAACCCAAAAGCGATCTGACGAGAGCTTCCGCGTCTTCAGTTTTTATGCTGTAGAGATATGATGCACTGAGTCACTCAAGGTCAGGTCAGATCACTCCCCGTTTAGCAGGCACACTGAGTACTCTAAGGCACGTAACATTGTATAGTCTTTAATCAGTACCGCATAGATAAATTCAGAAGCTACACGGGTACCTGTGTGGTGGGGTGGGGCGGTTCTGTATGTGTAGAAGTTGTGTGCTTTGAGTAAAGCCATCCACAATATGTATTTTTTGTTACAGAGAATCTTGGACATGGATGGAGCTGCCCAGCCTCATGAATATATTTACATTGACGAGGCTGGATTCAACCTTAGCAAAATCAGACGACGGGGACGTAATATAATTGGCCAAAGGGCAATTGTGCATGTCCCGGGGCAGCGCGGGGGAAATATCACATTGTGTGCTGCCATAAGTCTTCGAGGGCTACTGCACCATCATACCAAACTGGGTCCCCATAATGGGCAACACATAATCACATTTATAGATGCACTTCATGATGCAGTTGTACAGGATAGACCAGAGCAGCCCAGACCAGAGCAGCCTAGGTTTGTTGTTGTCTGGGATAATGTAAGTTTCCATCGGGCTGCTCTGGTCCAGAACTGGTTCACCAACCATGATCAATTTGAAGTTGTGTACTTGCCCCCTTACTCGCCATTTCTAAATCCTACAGAGGAATTTTTTTCTGCTTGGAGATGGCGCATATATGACTGTCAACCACATGCCCGTGTGCCTCTTCTGCAGGCAATGGGACAGGTCTGCGGAGACATTGAGGTAAGGTCAATCCAGGGATGGTTTCGGCACATAAGGGGATATTTTCCCCGATGCTTAACGAGACAAGACACTGCTTGTGATGTTGATGAGATCCTGTGGCCAGACCCCAACAGACGGCAGGATCCATAAGCCCACTTGCGCACAATTGTGTTTTTCTGTGTTCACAGTAGTGTGTTGTTTGTTTTATTTTTGTTTTATTTTTGCTTTAACTGAATTTACTGTACTGTAAAATACACTACTGTAATGTAATGATTTTGAATTTAGTATTTCATTTTTCGGTTGTTGTGAAAACGTGCCTTCTGTGGGACTGAATAGAAACAGTGAAAACGAACTACTGTAGTGTTTTATATAAAGTAGACTAGTGTGTTGCTGCTGATCTGAAAGTGTATTCATATGAGGCAAGTGGGTATCATTTTGTCATCATAGATATAGATATGAATGGTTTATTTCCCAGTGTTGTGTCTTATTTGCTTGTGTGTAGAGTTTTGACACAATGAGCCAAGTTTTGCAAAACGTGTTCAAGCAACGGGCAAAAACTGTAGCTCCTTCAGAGTAGTCATAGGTGTCTTGGTGGACACCCTTGCTAGTCTCTTTGTTGCAAGGTTCTGTGTCCATCCCCTGACTCATGCTTCTTAATTACCTCTTCATGGAGTTGTTTGGAGTGTTCTTTTGTCTTAATGAATTAATTATAGCCAGGGATAGTGATTAACTACTCACTAAACCTTTAGACACAGATATATTTATACTCCAATCACTTGAGACACATTCACTGCACTCAGGTGGTCTCGATATCACTTATTGTGACTATCACGCCTGGGGTGACGACAAACGTATGGACTCAAAAGCACGACTTGACATAGAGTTTAGATAAAGTAAAAAGTATTTTATTTAACAGGGTTTTAATACACAGGTGGTCAGTCAGAGAAGGCAAACAAATTCTGCAGGGTTTAGGCAGAGACAGGATCGAGGAGAGACAGGCAGGAGTCAAAAAAACAAATCATCTATCACTGGGAACAAGACTGGAACGCTTAGTATGGAGACAGAACTTCTGGCAAGAACAGGGCTCCAGACTGTGACCAAATGGTCGCATTTTGCGACCAAAATTTGAGACATGTGCGACCAATGAATTTGGCGGGTTTTTTTACACCGGTAGTGGAAGGGGGGAATCAAAGAATCTGGAATGACAGGTGGCAGGCCAATGTGTTTAAGAGGGGCAGGGAATGGAAGTGGCTAATGTGTGGAGGGGGAGGGTCCAAAAGTTGTTCCGAGCACGGAAGGAAAAGGTTTCACTTTCAGCAAACAATGGCGAAACGAACTTTGCCATTTAGTGGGACCGTTAAACTCTTAAAATATGGACAATCTTGCTTTTTGTGAAAGAAGCATGAAACTTTCAGGGTTTGTTCTTGATGACCTAAGCTTTAATTTAAAATGTGGAGGCATTCTCAATTTGACCTCTGAGGTCAGCTAGAGGTCATTTACATCTGTGATATGATATTTCTAAGCCCGAAATTAGAAATGGGTGTATCTTAGGATCTAAATGTGATAGAAATGTAAACTAAAGATGTATTTCCATGTTTCTGGGCATGAGGAACTAAATTATAGCATTGATAACACTTTTAGAGGTCAACATCATTGAGAGCAGTGAAGGTCACTGGTAAAAGGATTCAACAATTGGGTGAATCTAAGTACAAAATGGACAGGTCCTTTAGATTTCAGCAAACAATTCCATACAAGTATGGACATGACAAAAATGTAGCCCTACTTAAAGTTGAACTCCTATCAGAAACTCACTACTATCAGAAATTCCCAATGTAACATTTAACAGGTAACATATCAGCATTCTAAAATAGTACAGTGAAAGTTGTTGTAGAGGCCTTAGCTTTTGGGGGTAAGAAAAATGTAGGTTTGCAGTCACCCAAACATGTGCAGAGTGCTGTGCACTTTAATGCTGCCTTTTTGCATTTACAGTGCCCGGTGCAACCCTTTTTACAACCACAGTGCACAAGCTCATAGCAAGCCAGATGTGTTTTATGCAAAACACAGCAGTATTCAGTACTTTGGATGGTTTTTGACTTTAAAAGTCTGTTTTTTGTGAAAGATTGATCCACTACAGTTGATCTAGACACATGAGAACAAAATGAAAATGCTTTTTTTCAGGTTTTTGCAAAAGTAAAAAAAAAAAAAAAAAAAAAAATAGTGTTGTAAGGGAATGATTGGTAGACAACTATGGATCCTGTCTCCCGTTGGCATTTGGCCACATCACCTCATGCACATCACAGGCAGTGTCCGCCCTGGCCAAACAACAGGGGAAATATCGCCTTGCATGCCGTATCCAACCCTGTACGGACCTCGCCTCAATGTCGCTGCATGTCTCTTCCATGGCTTGCAGAAGACGCATGCGGGCTTGTGGTTGACGGTCATAAACTTTCCAGTGCCATGCTGAAAAAACTCCTCAACTGGATTCAAAAATGGGGTGTATGGTGGCAAGTTGACTGCAATAAATCTATTATGGTTGATGAACCAGTCCTGGACCAGAGCAGCCTGATGGAAACTGACATTATCCCAAATGACAACAAACTGGGGCGGCTCTGGCCCGTCCTGGACTACTGTGTCATGAAGTGTGTCCAGAAAGCGAATAATGAGGGCTATGTTGTAGGACCGAGGATGGAGTGGTGATGCAGTGTCACTGTAGCCTGCTCCTCTTCATTGTCCTCTTCCTCGTCTTGCTGCTGCTCTTACTCTCCCTCTTCCTCTTTCTGCCTCCATGTTTCCAAAGTTGGCACAAAGGAGCTGAGCTCACATCAGGTGTATTTGTAATGCTATGGCTTAGACTGATTGGTCTACAATTAGATTTTAAATGTTTTCATGTGTGTGAGTCTGTGTGCTTTTCCAATTTTAGTTGTGTTTTGTATTTTAAATAGATGTGTTTTCCCAATGATTGCACGGGCTTTCCTTTTTGAACAATGTGTCTTATGTAAAAAACAGTGTGTAGAGTTTTGTAACAAGTGTGTTGGAGAATTTCAAACAGTGCAAAGCATTTATTGTGTTTGCAGGGTTGGTACTTTTGTTTAGGGCATGGTCACCAAAGTTAGAGATTGTGATGCTTTGGGCATAGCAACCACTTTTGGTGTTTAAGCATTAGGCAAAAACTGTCTGCAGCACAGAGGCAGATATCGACTCACAAAATGTCTTAAGGCTTTCAGTCAATGGCAAACCTTCTTCAAGGTTCACACATCACTCTTTCCCAGCCTTCCTGCTGAATAAAATAGGAAGAATGTCTACAGTGATCCCAGCCACAGTGTGATGATACCTAGCAGAGTTGTGTTGGCCAGAAATATGATCAGTTCAAACTGAGTTCATATCCACTACAGGGATAGTTAAACCAAGCACTGCTGCTATTTGCTTAACTGAGGCTAATAGAAGCTGTATGGCTGGAGGAAATGAGGCATTAAGAAGTTGAGAGAGAAAAACTGAGAGGTCACATTGCTCAGACTGAGGCTCTACGGCTCTGTTACTTTACAATTCACTCCCCTTGAACAATTATTAGGGCCAAGCACTGACCAGTGCAATCTGTAGGAAATATTGTTTTTATTCCCAACATTGATCGCAGTTTTGGAGGCCTGAACATACCCCAAAACTCACCAAACTAACCCAAAATATACATCACATCTAGTGAAATATTTGATAATTCAACGTCATTGGGTGTTGGCGTGGCCAGGACTCTATAGCGCCCCCTACTGGAATTCCAGACTCATACATGCAAATACATTTATGAAATTCAGTATGCATAAGTATCATGACCAGATGCCAAAAAAGGTCCTTGGACCAAAACTGTCAGTCCAACAGGAAGTCCACATTTTGATTTTCGCCGCCATTTTGACACATTTCCATGCCTCATACTTTAGCAAACTCCTCCTACGGATTTAACACCACAGACTTCACATTCAGTCAATATCATCCTCAGACCTTGAAGGTGAAATGTTATCAAAATCTTTCATCTACGTTATACCTGGTGGGCGTGATGGTCCATTTTGCTTTGCCATAAAACAGGAAGTCCTTGTAACATCTACATACAATTTCCTATCTACACTAAATTGCTCACACAGGTAGAGGGTGTTGCCCTGAATACGTCTATGCATTACTAGACGTATTCAGTGTTACTATGCATAATACTGTGTCATCCATAGCATACCATCATCCGAGGAGATAAACTATAAACAGTAAAATAGTGGTAGTAAAGCAGCATCAACATTAAATCGATAAACACATTAATTATTATAAGCTAATAATATATTATTCCTAAATGTACCATTCTGCATAATGAGCACTTTCAATTGATGGTAGAAGTATAAACTTAAATGCATCACTGCATGTCTCAGAGTAGTTCTATGCTGTGGTGTTTTCAGTTAAATGCACTACCTGCGTATTTGTTGAACCTCTGTATATTTCAGGAGGAACTGAGTTCAGAAAATAAAGTTTTTTCTCTTTATCTGCAATAGCATTGGGCTGCCTCCTCTTCATTACGCTACCTAATATTTCTCCAGCACTGCATATGAACAGAGCTGTGGTAGCTTCTCGGTCGCAGACCAGCTGCCAGGTTATAATGTTAGAAGTTAAAATTATATGTTTATGACCTGACTTCCATGTCAGGAAGTGAATGGGATGGTGGCAGAGTTGCAAGTGTGGTCACCAGCTTGGTTTCAACATTTGTAAATGTGATCATTTTAAGGAGCACACAGGAACATTTCTAGCCGTGTTTGTGGCACCCAAAAACAGCTATTTCGACAGGAAATTGGGGCATCTGCAGCTGTGTTTGTGGCGACTAAACATGCATTTTAAGCCAAACATGATATTTTCCAAAACCTACCCAAGTTGTGTTTGTGTCTAAACTTAACCAAACCATATGCACAACGAGTTCCAGTGATTTTTACAGCTATCATTTTTCTTTGATGGAATGAGAGGAACACATACTGCATTGTCACAAAAAACATTCGAGAAGTTTGGTTCAATAATACATTCATTATAGGTCTTCTGAAAATGTGGATACAAGATTTGGCTGAATTTTTAACCACTCCTCTTGACACAGTTGGTGAAGTTCAACTCAATTTGTTGGTTTCCTTGCACAGACTTGTTTCTTCAGCATAATCCACATGTTCTGAGTGAGGTTCAAGTCAGGACTTTGGGATCCATTCATACAAACAGTTGTTTGAACAATTGATCTTGGGACCTGTAACTGCTTTGAAATGGCTCTAAGTGACTTTCCTGACTTGTTCAAATCAATGCTGATTTCTTTAGACTTTCCCATTGTAGTGTTTGTGGCTGAGTCTAATTGCTATATCAAACAAGCCCGAAATGGGCCCAGAAAAGTCACCAGCTGTAATCAATCAGAATCACTCAGAAGAAGTTGAGAGGCCATGCTACAAATTTGATTCACACAAGTTTCTATAATCACCAAAATTGATTGTTACAGTATGTATATTTTTGATCCAGCAGATTTGCTCACATTTTCAGAAGACCTATAATGCAGATTTGAAGCAAACTAAGTAGTATGTGTTCCTATTATTCATCACAGAATAATTAGAGCTGTAGAAATCATTGGAACTCAAGACTGCCATGATATACAGGTGCATCTAAAAATATTTTTCACATAGTTCAAATCATATATATATATATATATATTCTAGAGTAATTACACATAAAGTGAAACATTGCAAGCCTTCTTATGTTTTAAAAATGTTTTGAAAATCAAGTATCTCAAAATATCAGAAAAAGACCAATCAGAAGAAAGTATCAAATGTATACCTTCTGAAAAGTATGTTCATTTATGCACTCAGTACTTTGTGTGGTCGCCTTTTTCACAAATATCTGCATCAGTGCAGCGTGGCATGGAGGTCATCAGCCTTTGGTAATGTCGAGGTGTTGTAGAAGACCAGCTTGATAGCAGCCTTCAGCTAGTCTGAAAAGTCGGATCTGGTAAACATACATATATATGTGTATATAGTATATATACACACACATACATATATATGTATAATATATACACATATATATATATGTATGTATGTGTACACACACACAAGTACTTTTTTTTACAGTTTACCACAGTTTACATTCAATTTCAGTCCTTCTGTTCTGTTCTGTTCTAAATTTGGGATTTTGTAATCATGAGCAATGTAGTCTGTAACCCTTTTCACACAGAGATTCTGCATTAAATGTAATATAATTTATATATATATATGTATATATATATATATATATATATATATATATATATATATGTGTGTGTGTGTGTGTGTGTGTGTGTATTTATACAACACCTATTACATGACATGTGACACATATAAGTTGTTGAAGTTACGGCTCGACTTCAAACCAGACGTTTCAGGCAGCGGGAGAGAGTAACCCTCTTTACCTTTTACGCTTTGCAGACCTTTCACATTCACAAAAATGCTACATAACACAATAAAGGAAAGGCAAAAACCCAAAATGCATTATATGATCTCTTTAAATTCAAGGACTTTTTTCACAGATTGAGCTTTTCATCTTAATTGCTGAGCTGATGCTATCATTTGTAAAGAAAGACATAGTATAACATTTTAAACAATGCAAAATAGAAGTACTTTGACTCATAGTCTGACCCTACTGTTTCTGATCAATTTGCCTTTATATTTTGTTATTTTAATAATATATTATTGCTTGACTAGTGGCTTCAATGAGCTCTAATAGTGAAAACGTCATCACCTCTTAAGGAGAAGGTGTGAATAAGTGGCTTCACATCACCTACTGTATCATTTTAATGTCGGTTTCTGATTTCTAGTAAAATACTTTGCATTGATTTAAAAACAACCTTACATAGGCACCTTAAGATATATCCACTGTAGTATGGTCTAACATTAACAACATGTTTTTATCAGGTTAATAACTGTATTAATTTGTTCCAGCTGATAAAAGTTTTAATACCTCTATACTATCGCACAACACTGTTTTCCTCACAAATGCCTTTTATTAGGTGACCTTCTCCAGTGAAATCCAACAATCAGAAATTCTATTGACTTCTTGCCCTCTGGTGGTTAAAAAGACACACTGCAGCCAGAAAGAGTTGGACAAAAAGATGTATTTATTCCTGACATTTATTCAGAGCATTTTGTCCTTTTCAATTGCTTTATATACAGCAAGCTGGAATCTGTACACATAACAATAATAATTAATGCATGAAAAACACAAATAGGCAAACATAATTCACTTAGGAAATACATTTATATTTCATATTTTAATAATGATATACTATAACGACTCAAGCAGATCTTTCATGATAATTGCTGATGGTTCAGTTGGGATGCAGCAGCACATGTGTCACATTCAATAGAGACTGGAGCCTGATTGCTGTGATCTAAACTGAAGTCTGTTATTTTGAATATGTTCTCACTGAAAGGTTAATTACGTTCCTACATGAACACAGTCTGACTCTGAATGCCTCATCTCTCCTGGAGGTAGTTGATTAGGACTTCCTCTGAGCTCAAGAAGTGACCAGTTTTGCTGAGCTCCTGCAATTGTAGTCTCTGAATGCCTGCACACACACACACACACACACACACACATACACACACACACACACACACACACACACACACACACACACACACACATTTGAAATATAGCACAAAGCTAACATCACAGTGCTATACCCATCAGTTTCAGTACATGTTTTTACAGTTTTCAATATGTATTGTAGCATACCTATTATGCATAAGTCAAATGCACTTACTATTTGGCTACAAAACATTGATTTTTTATAATGGCTTAAGGTGGACCTTCACAGTGTTACATTGGAATACCTGTCACATTAATGTATATAAAAAGCAAAAAGGTGGGTATTGTGCAGCGCCAAATATAGTAAACAAAGGAGAAGGACAGGCTGTCCACACACTGAACACACACAAGCTCCTAAAGGTGTTTATTGAGTGCTCTGTCCAACATGTTTTCCTGACAAAGACCTTGTGGTTGAAACATTGCATCAATAAAATCTTTTCTCATTAAGTTATGTGTGTGGATAATCGTATTTTACATATTGCATATACTTCATTGTTTTTGATCATTTATGAAAGGTCCACATTAAATATATTTATGACCTGTCTTGTGTTGTGAGAAATGCATTGTCCAGTAACTTTTTTTTTTTTTTACACAACAGACACATTATGCAGTTGAAGAAGCTTAAAGTAGTATTTAGTGTTAGTTAACCTGTCACCCAATGTCCGATGAGCTACTGGAAAACCCTTTCTGCATTGTTCTGCCTGATTGGCCATTGCTTGCCATTGTTTGTCTATTATGTCTCAATACTGACATGATTTGTATGCTGTGCAAGAGATGGCCCAAAGACTGAAACGTTGTCACTTTTTTCACACATGGTCACTATTTAAGTATGTTTTTTGTTTTTGTCACACACATCACTGAATTTTCACAGTAAATTATGCTCTTAAATGTTGAATTCCTCCTGAAGAATTGATCCACTGATGACAGTGTGTGCATTTTTCTTAAATCACAGAATTACTTTAAAGCAAGTAGAAATATAAACAATCTAACAAACAGCTGTCTGTTTAAACAACCGACAGACACAGAGCAATAATGACTGTCTCTTTAGTTGCTATAAGCTCCATTATGTTTGCCAACTAGTCTCCAACTGAATCTGTGTGCTGTTTACTCCTGAGCATGTATTGTACAGTCGGTTTATCTGAGATTTTCACTGAAAACAGCGGCATGCTGCTGGTGAGAGCAGTTGGACTGAACAGCTGTCAGTGCAGTAGCTTTAAGAGACAGAAAAGTTCAGTAGAGCTGCAGAGCTTTATACTAACTCTCATTGGGTTTGTCATTACAAGCATCACTCGTAACAGACTGAGAGTAAGTCTTACTGTACCTCTGAGCACTGCATACCAGCCCTGCAGACTCTGCTTCAACACATGTCTGTCATCCTCTGCTACAAATCTCCTGCCATCTAAAGACAACAACAGAAAACAGGGTTAAACTGATCAGAATTTATCAGTTGATACTATATCTTTCATGTTAGAATTTGAGCAGATTAACAGAATTGTCTTTCAGAATCATGTATGCAAGAAAAAGGCCTCTATCTGCACCACACCCTATTACACTGACACATTAGATTTCATGTTCGCATATATGCACATTTACTTAAGATCTAAAGGGGCACCATGTACTTTTAGCAAACTCAGAATTTTAACATTTACAATATTAATGAGGTAGTAGTACAGGCTCAGAAATGTTATTTTTTTCCATAACTGAACTGCTCTCAGAGGACAAAGTAAAACTCTATGAAATTGTGTTGTGTTAATTGACTATATTCACTAAAGAATATGAGCTTTCTGAGTGCGCGAGTGCACGCATGCATGCCTGCCATACTGGAGACATGTTTGACAGCCTCATACAACAGTGTGGCAGAGAGCATGTAAACATGTGGCTGAAACATGTGAAACAGTGCAGACTACACTGTGGAAATAAATAAAAATTAAAAAAGAAGAAAACATAATGGAACAGCCAAAGTACATTTTCAGCCATCTAACAATAAACTAAACTATACTAGTGACTTGGGGAAACACATTATGACTAACTACATACATTCATGCCTTTTCAAATAAACCGTCACATCAGCTGGTATCAATACTGTGTTCATTAGATGTATGATCATACCCTTTGTCAAATAAGCCAACAGTAACAGTGAAAACTTCACTCTGTGACTGTCACTGTGTCGACCTGATGCATCGACGCTGCTGCTCAGTATAGAATTAATCACTTTCATACTTGTTAAACCTGGTTTAAGTTCACAGAACTTCTTGTGGAGATCACAAAGTTGACAAATTTACTTCAAGCTGAAGTTTGTGGAAAATGTGGATGAAATGACTGACATACATTCACTCAGTTTATGCATCAGTGAGCATTAACAAATCTTCAGTACATTCAGTTTGGAAAACAATTTGAAAAAAGGTACATATCAGATTATGTGATTAGGTCACCTGGTGCCATCCTCTGAAGAAGGCTGTAAGATGGACATGAGAACTCAGGTAAAGCTAAGTGAACCATTAGATTATTTACATTTAGAAAATGCATTTAGGGAAAAATGAAAGGTCAAGAAATTAAATCCAAACTAACTATAGCTTAATGCAACATTTCTCAGTGGTTTAACAGCAGTGTCATGTTCAGCTGGTGCAACCAGCCACATAATTGCCCTTCATAATTATACAAACCAATGCATTTACATAAGATTTTGAAATTTGACTGTATGGAGAATGATAAATGTATGCATGACTGATTGATCCCCATTAATTGAGTTCAGTTCTTCTGTTTTTAATGAAAGTGACAGCAGGAAGTCCCTTTTATGGTCAAACTCACATTTGCCCTTCAAGTACATCATGGACTGAGGACCCCAGTGGATGTTTAGCTAAAGGGAAAGAGACAACAACAATTTGCTTTGGTAAGTGGTTGTCATACAGGGAATCAATGGAAAAGTGAGTGGTAGTTTTAATTTACCTTCTGTGTATGATAGGAGTCGGCAAACAGGGAGATGAATAAAGTACATGTCCAGAAAAGTGTGACTTTTATCCTCTGGAACAAGAATATGCAAAAACATCAATAATTTACTCTTTGGTTGCTCATTTCACTCATTCTCTGTCCAGACTCCATGGTGGTGGAATAAATGCAGAGTCACTAGCCCTTTTCACACAGAGACGCCGCATTATCCTTGCAGCAGAGGTTCGCCAATTATCCGCCTTTGTTTGTTCACACAACACCAAGCAACTCCGGCATAGAGATGAATCGCTGTGTAATTCACACAGCAAGTCAGTGCTGCGGAGCCAAAAGAGGTGTAATGGTACATGTCACGTCTGTGTGATTTTTTTCAACGTGTTTCCACGGGTGTCCTCCTGTTAATCTAAACATGTACCTGCTGACGGTTTATAATCATATGGATGCTGTTATAATGTGTTGTGATTTAGATACTAACCTACCATGAATCCTGGAAAGTGACAAAGTTATATTTTTCGCTCTAAATTACATAATTAAACGATCACCATCAGTAAACAGGATGCTGTCTGACTCTGAAGTCTCAGTCGGGAGGGCTGACTTGGGCTGATCTTTTTCAAGACCCTTACTACAACAACACAATAGTGGAAGGAACCAAACAGTTTTTTGCGTTTTTTTGTGTTTCTATATTTCTGGTATTTCAAAAGTGCAAATAACTCTGAATCTGAGGACAACACAATTATTAGAGTCTTTTCTATGCCTGTTAAAAATTCTACTTTTTAGTCTTGATTTGAGTTTGTATCTGTTATACTGTCATTTGTTTGAGATAATATTAATGTCTGTTCAAGTTTAGAAATTTACAGTGTAGAATAATGATGGTGTTGGTGCTATCATAATGATGGTAGTTTACATCAGTAGTTTACATCAGTAGTTTACATCAGTAGTAGTTTACATCAGCATCATTATTATCATTAGTTTCAAGTCCTCCTTGTATTTAATATGTTTTTTCTGTTTTGTAAAGCCCTAATAGCTACACTGTGTGAGAAAAGAGTTATCTTTAAAGATTGTTATTTGTTGTATTATATGTGAATGATAAATACATATTTGGGTGTAATATCAAATGTTGAAGATTTAGTTAATAAAGTAAAATTCAAGTATATGAGTGTAAGCATTTTAGAAAATATGCATTTGTATACAAGTAAATCAAATTATCTTAAATGTAATTATTGTGTCTTGAGTATTTGAAAAAAAAAAAAACAGAATTTACATGAACAAATAAATACATGAGTCGATTTTTCTTCAGTAAATTGGACAATTTTACACAAATTAAATCAAACAAATACATCTCAAATGTAGATTGTGGAATTATTCATGAAAATAACTTATAAAACAACAATAAAAGTTGGAAAAAGCAGACATATCAAAATGAACACAGTTTTTGAAGGAAAAAGCTCAGACTAGATTTAATGTAAAACAACACTGAAAACATGCACTTGTTTCCACTTACCATATCTACTGCAGTGAGCACAGTCGGTCTTAGTCAGCATGTGTGTGTATGATTCAGACCAATGTTCCAGGCTGCTTATATCCCCTATCCGCAGCAGTAACGGGTTCGATTCTGCACCCCGTGAGGCCCGGCAGGACTCCTGTTTACTAGAGGCTAAAAAAACAGCACAAAAACACAGGCAGACGTCACAACCGTGATCTGCAGTGAGGAACATCAATAGTATGGACCTGCTGTGTGGTTCAAGTACAAGTGGTGTGCTTTGTGTTTGTGTGTGTGATATTGTCCAAGTGAGTAAGAAACAGAGGTATTTTATGTTGCTGCTGTTTTTTTTTTCAAATTTCCATTTCAGTCAGACAACTCACGTTTGAAATGTTTATTACAAGCAGAACATAGTTAGATTTGTTTGGCGTCTAGGCTCTGACCTCACCACTCCCCGCGGATATGTTTACATGAGATATTGGGGAGTGATGATTAAATATATATTTCCCCATAGACAGAGCCTGCAGGTGGATGCTGGGGTGGTGGTGGGCTGAAAGAACGGTGATGCTTGCGCAGAGCAACATCAGCATTAACGAGCCAAAGGGGGAGAAGCGAAATTCATGCATTTAAATAACCCGCTCAATAGAGAGGGTGCGCTTGTGGGATGGTCTGGAGAGAGAGGCGTATCACGTGTGTATATGGCAGTGAAGCTCGAGTTGACTGCCTGAACTAGCTCGCAGGCGTCGCTTCATTTCAGTCAGACAACTCACGTTTGAAATGTTTATTACAAGCAGAACATAGTTAGATTTGTTTGGCGTCTAGGCTCTGACCTCACCACTCCCCGCGGATATGTTTACATGAGATATTGGGGAGTGATGATTAAATATATATTTCCCCCCAAAACTGCACGGATTAGGAGCCGGACGCTTCTGACATGGGGATCTACTATGTGTGGGCCTGGCACCACCATTGTGTGGCCATTCCCCACGAGCACCTCGGCTACGAGGGGAATATACTATCTGGTGAAGCTACTATGTGTGGGCCTGGCGCCACTGCCGTGTGGCCATTCCCATGAGCACCTCGGCTACAAGGGGAATATACTATCTGGTGAAGCTACTATGTGTGGGCCTGGCACCGCCGCCGTGTGGCCATTCCCCACAAGCACCTCGGCTACAAGGGGAATATACTATCTGGTGAAGCTACTATGTGTGGGCCTGGCACCGCCGCCATTTGGCCATTCCCCACGAGCACCTCGGCTACGAGGGGAATATACTATCTGGTGAAGCTACTATGTGTGGGCCCGGCACCACTGCCGTGTGGCCATTCCCCACGAGCACCTCGGCCATGAAGGGAATATTCTATCTAGTGAGCAGCAATTCTCCTGTAAGCGCATTGCTGAATGAATACAAACCCAGCAACCACCAGATATGCGATAATAGAATTAAACAGCGAGGTAGCTACCACATTTTATTGATGCATTTAGAGGGAACAGGAGCTCATGAGCTTTTGTGCAGACAAGATCTCCTTCTTGTGGAGCCTGATGTAGCGTTGGAAGGCTGAGGATGACCAGCGGCCCAGGGATTTTAGCGTTGATGTAGGCAGAAGGAGAGCTGCCGTTGTAGCTGCGCCGATTCTCAGGGAGTGAGGGGAATAGTGTTCTGGGGAAAGACCGCAGCTCAGGAAGAGGTCGCGCAGCTTTGAGGAGAACCAAGATCTCGTCATGGGTTTGCAACCATCGGTGATGAACAGCGGTGCCGACCGAGGGGTCGGAGAGCGATGTTGCAGGAATTTCATCATGGAGGAGAAGGGACAAAAAGAAGTGTTAGTCTTAGCAATGATAATTTGGGTGCCTTGGCGAGATCTATCAGACTTTGAGTGTTTCAGAAATATAGAGTACATGTGATCTTCTATGGTTAAATCAGAGAGAGTGAGATCGTGCTGAGGATTAAAGGAGAGAGATCTGGTCGTATATTCACCACACCTGAGAAACCCAAAGAAAGCCATTAGCAGAACCGCTTCCAAAAGAACATCAATGTAAGGTGAAAAACACCCTTGTCTTAATCTTGACACTAATTTATGCACCAGTGAAATGGTGAGAGGCAGTCTTTTATCATTGCCTGGAGGACGTGCCTTTTTGAGGCCATTGAGGAGCAGCTGGATGGAAGGATTCCCAAGAAGACTCTGGGATGCTGGATCATGGCATCTTAAGTGGAACTGAATCCCGGCTAGCATGGCTTTTATACTTTGCATTTGAAGATTGCGGGACTCAAATGAAAATACAATAAATGCACAAACTACTGAAATGTCTACTGGTACAGGACTAAGGATGAGGTTGGCACAGAAGGAAGAGAAGAAATACCAAGCTGAATCATATGCTTTAATGGTACTTTTTGCTAAACCAAGTCTCATGTATTTGGAGGCAGAGGACAGGAGATCCTGCAGAGGCTTGGACGAACTTAATCTAGAGTCATGTGACTGAATGGCGGGCACGGCGTGCTGGAGGGCTTGGCCTGGGGACACATAGTTTTGAACTCCTGAAATTTAAAGCGGGAGAGAGCATCAGCGACACAATTTTCGTGACCAGGAATGAAGGTAGCTCGCAGAATTAAGTTGTTTAGAACGCATGTCCAAGTTAAACGTCGCATGAGACTGTTAATTATTGGTATTTTAGAGCGCCCCTTGTTGATTATTTGTACTGTAGCAGCGTTGTCACAAAACACCGTGATTTGTTTCCTGGTCCATCTACTGCTCCATAGCGAACAAGCAACAACGATAGGGTAAAGCTCATACAGAGCAGTGGATTTGGATTCGTCACGAAGGGACTGCATTTCAGGTGGCCAGACATCTGCGAACCATTCATTATTGTAAAACCCCCCAAAACCAACGGAAGGGGCCGCATCTGTGAAAAACTGGAGGGAATCTGAAGACTCCACGAAGTCATTGTAAAAGAAAGAAATGCCGTTCCATTCATCACATAGCAAGCCCCAGAAACGCAGATCCGAGCGACAGCCTTCATCTAAAACTACGATGTCACTAAGATTTGGAACGGAATTCGCCAAATCTAGCAAGCGTGATACAAAAGAACGACCTTGCGGAATGATGCGCATAGCAAAGTTAAGGTGGCCTAATAGAGATAAAAGATCTCTTTTAGAGTAGAAAGCAGCGGTAGACCAGGATTTGATAGCTTCTCTGATGCGAGTCAACTTGTCTTGTGGCAGAGATGCTTGCATTAGCACGCTATCAAGGGTGATGCCGAGAAATTCTAAGCGCGTGCTAGGGCCTATTGTTTTCTCTTCTGAAAGAGGTACGCCTAACTCATGGAAAAGGCTTTTGACTATGGAGATGCTGCGAGCTGGCGGGGATGAGGGAAAGTCAACTACCAAAAAATCGTCTAGGAGATGCAAGACGAAAGGGAGTTTGCAGGTGTTGTAGAGGATCCAGCATAATGCTTCTGACAGGGTGTCAAAAATGCGAGGGCTACTGCGGCAACCAAACGTCAATTTAACCGAGAAGTACAACTTGGAACGCCATTTCACACCGAAAAGATGCCATTGCGATGGATGTAGTGGCATGACTTTGAAGGCATCTACGATGTCTGCTTTCCCCAGCCATGCACCAACCCCTGCTGACTTAATCATTTGCACAGCATTATCTACAGAGGCATAGAACAAGGAAAAGGGCTCTTGAGGGATTAAGCTATTTATACTCGGAATGGAAGAATTATGAGGAGCTGAGAGATCAATGATGAGACGTTTTTTGTTTGAATATTTCCTGGTAGCGACACCTATTGGGCTTACTCTGAAGATGGAAAAGGGGGATTTTGACAATGGACCGATCATGTAGCCCTTTTTCACCTCTTTTGCTAGGAGCTCATCTACCATTTCTGGCTCCTTGAGAGCAGACTGCAGGTTCTTAAAGACATGGGTTGCTTTTGGGAGCCAACATAGACCGGCTAGGAATCCTTGGACTAGCCCGGTAATGAGATAATTGACAAAGCATCTGTTAGGGTGATTTGAAAGAGCTTTGGAAAGAGCTGGAACATTCACTGGAGTCGAAGGATGCTTCTCGTTTATTTCCCCGATTTTGCAGGACGAAGCCTCCGGGGACACACAGAGCGTGGGTGGCTGTCTCCACACCAGCTACACACATGCATAAATTTACAATTAGGATAAGTACAAACATTCTCATTGAAATTAATGCAGGTAGGGGTCTTAAATCCTGAAGGAAAAAATACCTGTCGCTTTGGAGGATGATTTACCGGATTTAACACCGGAATTTTTGGCTGAGGCTTCGGGGTAGACAGATCTTGGAAAGCGGTTCTTGGACAGAGGGAGGTTGTGTGGGAGAAGGAACCACAGATCGAGCAGGCTAGAGTTTTGTGCCCAGTAAAATGTCTGCTGATTAGTGGCAAGTCAACTACGGACCAATCCAGTCTCTGATTGAATTTCTGAATGTACATGGCGGCTTTGGCAGAGAAAGACTTGTGGTATTCATAAAAGAGAGAACCACCATATGAGAGGCCAAGGTCAGAGATTATAGCCAAGTATGTGTCAAGTTCTTCCCTGCGTTGCGGATATATTTCGCATATGGTGTCTCTGAAGACACCAAAGGCAACATTGAATTCTGCCATAGTTAGAGTTTTTGACAGTCTTGGATCGCTATCTTTAAGAACTACGGAAAAATCCCCGCAATCCACAAATCTTTTGTCGGCAGATTCGGAACTGCATAACAGGATCTTCACCAGATTTACGTCCTGGCCTGTTAGAATTTGATTCCTGAGGGAATCAGGAATTGCAGCTGCAGGTGGCAGAAACCGAGAGCCCATTGTTGGAGCTGGAACTGCAGTTCCCAGAGTCCTTTGGGGTGTGACGTCAGCAGGGAGCGGGGCAACGAAAGCCGTGTCCGAAGTTGATGCGGATGGGCCCGTGTTGTTAATGTTATGAGCGGAGGAGTTCGCGATTTCCAGGGAGTGGATTCTGGAATTCATAACATTGAGTGCCGATTTCACTTCAAGAAGAGATGACAGAATGGCTGCTTCGTTAGAGGTGCCGGGCTGTGACTGCTTAGGTCTTTTAATGGGAATATTGACCGCGGGTCTTGGAGCGTCTGGTTGAGGAGCGGAGCGCTTCTTTGCCGCAGCTTTGCCTTTGGAAGGAGGATGAGCGGCGCCTGAGTTTAACTCTTGGGCACCGGCGGAGTTTTCTTGACTTTGGAGGTAGTTGAAGAGTTCTTCGTGGTTGAGGCCGGATGGAACTGGGATGTTACGGGCGTATAACGCCTCGAGGATGCGGTGCACCGGCCATCCGGCTAGTCGTTTGCGGGTGGTGCGCGAGCTGCGGCGCAGACGAGGGGCATCCGATTCATTCCCGGAATGAACCTCGGCAAACTGAGCCTGGGTTTCAGGAATGACCCCGACTTCTTCCTCCGAGGACGGAGACTCACTCCCCAAGTCGGAGATAGTGAGAGACATAGCGATCAGCAGAGCCAGAAGGTAAGATAGCAATCGCATGAGCAATTATAGCAGTGTCTTTGATTCTGAGAAGCGCTGAAAGAACGGTGATGCTTGCGCAGAGCAACATCAGCATTAACGAGCCAAAGGGGGAGAAGCGAAATTCATGCATTTAAATAACCCGCTCAATAGAGAGGGTGCGCTTGTGGGATGGTCTGGAGAGAGAGGCGTATCACGTGTGTATATGGCAGTGAAGCTCGAGTTGACTGCCTGAACTAGCTCGCAGGCGTCGCTTCATTAGTGGTTTGCCAATATCAGGGAAATTACCTCATTTCTGAAAGCTCTGAGCGTCACTGATTCAGCTTCATAAGATTCTACAGCCTTAATCATCAACTACCATGCATTTTAATGAACTTGATTTGGTAAAAGACCGACTATCTATAGATATGAAGCAAAAGAAATAGATGTGTCCACATGGATGGATTTAGCTGTTAGTGGGCCCTAGGGAAAGTTTGCCACTTACCCCCTACTGACACAACTTGCTTTAGCAAATACACATTACTTTGGATGATCTCTAAAAAAAATGAAAACAAGAAAGAAAATGTAAAATCAAAGACCATGTACGTGGTCCTCTCCCAGTATGATCTTAATTTGCCTGGTCCTTCACGTTCACCAAGGTGTCTGACCAGAACCCTGTGTCCTGGTTGCAGTGAAAAACCTTTTGCTTTCTTTTCATTTTCTTTTCCACCTTGCATTGGACTTGCATTGGAGCTATTTTCACTGTCAGTGCTGCAGGCTTCTGAAATGTTTTTTGGCAAATTTTTCTGCACACTCTCTAGGTGAGTATGATTCTTTCTCTCCAGCTAACCCAAAATGCAACTGGGAGATTCAACTGGGAGATATGGATGACAGCCATAGAGGAGGAAGTAGATTCAAGTATGGTATAGTTGTATGCTTGTACAACATGCAGGAGATCCTTCCATTGCAGCTTTTTGCTATGAGTCTGGTGCAGTTCAACCACTCAGCTGGATTGCCAAATTCTCAAAGTTCTCAAATTCACCACCCTAGTTATAATGTAGTTTGAACCGATATCCAAATCTGGGTATGAACTCATTGAAAATTAGCTCAGCATCTGTGTTACGGCTCTTAATCTTTATGGGATATGACTGAGCAGATCTAATGAAATGATCGACAACCACTAGAATATGTTCATAACTTTGGCCATCTAGATATTTAACCAGAGATAAATAAAACAAGGGTTGAAAATCAAAATAACAATTAAGTCCTTGAGACCTATTATGGACAATGGTGTTTTGAGGATGAGTTCAGGAGCCTGAAGAAAGAACATGCTCTGTAGGCTGGTGGTATGGTAGTGGATACTTCTCTATCTTTTGCCAGTTGGCAGCAGGGTGAACAGACTGTGGCTGGGGTGGGTGTTGTCTTTTAGTATTCCTTGGGCTTTGTGCAGACAAGTGTTGCTGGCTCTTTGGATTTGATGCATGTGCACTATACAGGGCACTTTGATGCAATGAGTGCCCTGTATTTGAAAGGGAGGACTTACTTTCTTTGCTCATTTGTCTGGCGGTTAAGGCGGTCATTTTCAAGGTATAACCTGCTCTGCCCCTGAAGCAGCTTTTTGGTGGCTCCACTTTGAAAAAACAAAAACAAAAACAACAACACTGTTTTGACTATTTCATCTGTCAATTTGTTGTCTGACTTCTTTAACTCAATTATCCGGCTTATAGCTTGAACCTCTCTGTGTTCTCACAAGATCATCATGGCTAATGGTTGGCAGGCAAGAATGAGGCTGTTGGTGATGGTCTAGGGAATAGATGTTAAGTACTGCATCCCAGGCCACATCTTTTTTGTTTCACTGCCTGATTGCTGTCCCATGTCACACACACACTGACACATCTAAAGCTCTTCTGTGCAAGCCAAGTATTTATATAATACTTTGTTTTACTCTTTACTTTTAGTTATACCTTTAGCACTAGCCACTTCTATGCACATCATGCATTATCTTAACTTTTGAGTATTCTTCTCTTTTTTGTCTGCGTTCCCAATGAAAACCACTGTTTTTTTACAGGATGTCAGGATATTTTTCTGCTATTTTATTTTTTCAGCCATACCTGACCTCTAATATAAGTGTTAAGTGTTTCCCCCACACTAAAAAGTACGGAGCCCCTTAAGGGACATGGAGGGGGAAAAAAAAAAAAACATGTAGTTTTGCGGGATCTCGCAAACATCTTTTAATTTATGTCAATGTATATCCGGGTCAGGGAAGCCGGAAACAAAACAAACAAATGCAAACATGGAGGCCGCACACCCGTGGGAGAGGTTTATGGAGTTTTATTTTGAGATTGGCCTCAAATATAAAGACATTAAATCAGTGCTTGGCAGTAGACACGGTTTTCTCATAAGTGAGAGGCATCTGAAGAGACTACTAAACGCAAGGGGACTCTTTCGTCGCAAAGCGTACTCTGATCTTTCAGTCCTGGTTGAATTTATAAGCAACCAACTGCAATACTCTGGACAGCTTCACGGGTACTGTTGGATGTACGCCAAATGCAGAGCACATGGACTACGAGTGAGGAAAGAGGATGTGCGCTTGGTGTTGAAGGAGCTGGATCCAAGAGGAGTGTCATTAAGGCAAGCAGGACGTCTCAGACGACGGAGCTACTTCTCAAAAGGGCCGAACTTCATCTGGCACTTGGACTCGTATGATAAACTGAAGCCATATGGCATTTGTGTCAATGGAAGTATTGATGGCTTCTCAAGAAAAATAATCTGGCTTAATGCGTACACAACAAGTAGTGACCCAAAGTTGATCGGAGGTTAGTACATAGAAGCAGTGCAGCGTTTAGGGGGCTGCCCTAGAATTGTGAGAGGCGATCTTGGAACCGAAAATGGCTATGTTAGAGGCTTTCAGCGTTTCCTCGTCCCCGTTCACCCAGACGGCACCCTTGATAGTTACTTGGAGGGAGCCAGCCCCGCCAATCAAAGAATTGAATATTGGTGGGGTTTTCTTCGCAACCAGTGTGTGGAGTTCTGGTTATCCTTGTTTGCAGACCTCCGAGACAACGGGTTCTTTGATGGTGGATTTCTGGACAAAAGCCTCCTTCAGTTTTGTTGCATGGGACTCAATTGGGTGAGTTAATGCATTATAGTGTTTTCATATGTATATGTGTGTGTGTGTGTGTAAGAGAGGAGGGGTAGGAAGAGGAGGAACGGAGGAAGAGATACAGAGAGGGAGGGATGGGAGAGAAAGAGGCAGAGGGGAGAGAAAGGGGCAGAGAAAGGCGGAGAGGAGAGAAAGAGGCAGAGAGGAGAGAAAGGCAGAGGAGAGAGAGAGGCAGAGAGGAGGGGAGGAAAAGAGGCAGAGAGGAGAGAAAGAGGCAGAGAGGAGGGGAGGAAAAGAGGCAGAGAGGAGAGAAAGGCAGAGAGGAGGGGAGAGAGAGGAGAGAAAGGCAGAGAGGAGAGAAAGGCAGAGAGAGAAAGAGGCAGAGAGGAGGGGAGAGAAAGAGGAGAGAAAGGCAGAGAGGAGAGGAGAGAAAGGCAGAGAGGAGAGAAAGAGGCAGAGAGGAGGGGAGAGAGAGAGGAGAGAAAGGCGGAGAGGAGAGAAAGGCGGAGAGGTGGGGAGGGAAAGAGGCAGAGAGGAAGGGGTAAGTTGATATGTATGAACAGTTCTTCCTAAAAGTATTTGTATCTCCTTTTTAACAGGATGAGTTGGATGACACTGCACAGGTTTGGAACGCACACACCATCAGGCCATCGAAAAACATAAACGTCCCCAGCGGTCGGCCCAATGTGATGTATGCATTGCCTGAACTCTACGGAACAAGACACTTCCTGTCCCCAGTTGATGATGAACATATCCAACTATGCAAAGATGAATGTGTCTTTCGCCGGACGATTCCATGTGATTCAGATGTATATGAACTACGCAATATCTTTATGGCCGAGTCGCATCTGACTCTACCGACAGATCCGTATCAGGCTGTGAACTTGTATATGCACCTAAGAGAAACCATTAGTGCATCTCTGTAAGTCATGTAGGGGCCAGTGTGTTGACCTGTGAAGTGGAAGGAGCTGTAGGTTCCACAAGCATTTTTTACTTGCTGTCATATCCCTTTTTAAAGTTTGCTTTTAATGATCATCCTAGTGTTGGTCAACACAGAAAACATGGGGTCTCCTGGAAAATGTAACCATGCCATCCCATGCTATATGTTTATCTTCTATTAGTTTAAATGTTTGGATTGATGTATGGATCAAGGTATAACACCAATGAGCTGGTGTTGCTTTAGAGATAAAGCCTATCAAAAGTGGAATCATACTTGTGTAAAATTCAGAATACGAAAACGTACTGTCCACTTATAACTCCATCAATTGATGAAAAATAATGTTAAAATTCTGATAATTATTAAATTGTACCTGTTTACGCAAAAGGGCAATAAAGTTACTGCTGAATGTGAATATTTTCTGTTTTTTCTAGTCTTTTATGATGATTTATGAATATCTTTGGGCTCCAGGAACTTCTGATGACTTCCTCACTTTTGTAAGTGATAGCATGTGTTTTAGAACTTGGACACAAACATCACCTCTGTGAAAATTAATAGGACTTTTATTACTTCTAGAAAGTAGTACAAATATCAAGTGACAGTAGAAAAGCACAGGAAAATATTGTACATTAACAATCTGGGTAGGCACTAGCCAAACCGCTGTAATGTAACTTCTCTAACACTTCAACATCAGCAATTCATTAACAGTTCTACCGGTGATAGACAACTCTATATTCAATCTTTTTCGAAACAACTTCTGCCTTCAGCTGAGTTAGTCTCAAATTGATGGAAACGAAAACTGCAGTCATTTTCCAAGGACAATTTAAAAAAATTAAACCAATGTGAAAACTATGGTGGTGTACTATTGCACCAACAGAAAATAGAATTTCAGACTGCTCACCATACGGTTCAGTGCATCAATGACAAAACAAACAACAAAAACAGACAAAAAATTAAATTAAATATAAATAAAATATAATCAGCCATGCCACTATGAGTTGACTGCTCTCAAGTTCAAAGGATGTCCATTTCAAAGTAGTTGTTGGACAGGATGTTGTCAAACTCTGTGCGAAATTCAGGGTGGGAACTGTATGTACATGGCACCTCAAGTGTAGCCCCACAGGTATGAGCAACAGGCCTTCTGTTGAGCCCAGTTTCAGCATTAAAGCATATCATGATTTTGTCAACACATATGACAGAGGAGCCAGTGCAGAAGCGCAGGATTTTTTCAGCTTTGGTTCGGTCAGCGTTTTTGACATAACGTTGAAGATGGTTAAAGGTTGACTGTTTGCTCTGAGACAGCACCACCTTTGTAGTTTCAAACAGTTGCAACACTCTTTTTCCTGTGGCCTTCTTTGACTCATACAGAGACAACACACTTTCCTTGTTTGACAGTTTCAGCTGTACAAGTGACATGGGTGTGGAAAAGCAATCAACTATATATTTTGGCTCTTGGAGAATGGCTTTATGAGCCATCGATTCTATGGCAGGCTTCATGCTGTTCTTTGGAGGTAGGAAATGGGAACCCATCCGTGTAAAAAGGTCGAGCAAGTCCTCTTCATCACTTTCCTCCATTGTGCCTTGGAGGGCCTTCTCAACAGCAGATCTCTCAACCGGAGGAAGGTAGTTGAGAAATGATGTCATCAGGATGTCTGCATCAACTGAGTCAATTCCATGAACGCAGGCTAAAATGAAAGCCTTTGATAGCCTCACTGGCATGACACCGTAGTCTAGTAATCCTTTCACCCAGATCCGTCCAACTGCTTGCCATTCAGCCTCACAGAAATCTGGTCTCAGCCTCGGAACTCGCTCTGTTTCCCCTTCACACTGTTCAAGAAATTGCTCCCAGAATGCAGTGTAAACCTCCCTTGACACTCCAGCATCATCGATAGCTTTTTCATTTATAAAGTCCATCTTTAGAGTCAAATTCATTATGCTGCTGTCCATAAATACTGCCAAAAGATCTTCAACAACCTTTATCTTGCAAATTGATGCATGTCGTGGGCTCTGTGGATTTCCTGGGTTGCTGGCTGAGGCTGATGGGGGAAGCTGGCTGCTTGAGTTTAAAGGCAAATCTTGTGGTGAAAAATTCAGTCCACTGTCCTGCTAGAAAAACAAAACATACACATAACAAAAACAGAGTGGTCAATGAAAGAAGCAGAGGCCAAAGTATCCTAACTTCTAGTATGTTTGTGTCATGGTCGAAATACTACTGGATCCTATGTTTCCCGTAATGCAACTCAAAAGCATCTCTTACAAACTGCACACATCCAATTTATAACACGTGCTTTTTATTCAAAATATGTTATCTCCTATCGCAAGACAAGTTAACCCTGACAACATCAGTGTGACATCATCACAGTTACTTTTTCAGACTTGACAGAGTTCCTCCAGAGCCTCACAGGACATGATACAAATGAAATAAAAAGCTCCATTGCATCACATCTTTACAGTTATGTAAAATCATACAGTAGTTTAAAGCATGTGTTCAGGGTTGCTTACCTGTGCAGTTTGCACTGCCTGCTCATGTATGGACTGCACGTCTAGTGTAGGCAGGCCATTAGCTGAAGGCAATGGGAGTTGTAAATCCTGCATAGGTACTCCATTCACCCCAGCACTCTGAAGAATAAAATAAGTATAAACATATCAGTTGACAGCAGACGCTTTGACCCTACAAGTCTATGATGTGATTGCAGACTGTAATTTCTAAGTCTTTCTAAATGAGTCTTCTACATCAAACTAACTTCTAGTTAAAACCAGGGACACTCAAGAGATAGTCAGTAAAACATCCACTTTTTTGGAGAAATGAAAAGAAGTTAAACCTCTCAAATTTCAGAGACAGAGAAGTATAATAAAGTCACAAATCAGTGTTGCTGCAAAATCCCAGGAATTAGGTCAAAAGGACTCTGTTGACTTCCACTACTACAACTATTCTGCAGCTTGCTAAATGTAACAATTGGTATTTGTTTTTAATACAAGTTGTGCATGACATACTACTATACTTTAGAAATTGAAGTTCAGGAAAAAATTTGATGTCTTTTTGATGAAATTTGAGTTGTTGAAATTGTGAAAGCAAACATTCGTGGCTGAAGAGAGTAAAATCTTACACTAAGATCATACAGTGGAATTCCACAGGTTTTCCATCAGCTCTTAATTGATTTTTTGCTATTCAAATGTTTTAAAGTAGCATAAGCAATTAAATGTTAATCAATTATTGTTGCGGCAAAATGAAGCTCTAAATGAACATGGAGTGAACTCAGTACAGTAGGTGTTCCACAGCACTGTAGGTTATTTCATTCATGTGCCCATATAATACTGGGGGAACAGAACAGTGCATATGTCATAAAAATATATAACATGGTCAATTTTTCCAAAGTATGAATGCACAATTCATTTTTTTAATTCATAGAATCAAATTTACTATTAAGATTACATTTCTGTATTTTGTCTTTTCTTACTGGTTTTAATACCTGTATTAGTATTTCTACCTCCTTACCCCAAATCATTACTGATCATATCATATTACCTGTGTGACATCCTCATTGTTGACGTAATTCAACGTTATCACAATTGCCTCGTCACTGTCTGCTCCGCCAAGGTCATCTTCCGGATCCCATTCAATGGTATCTGCCTCGTCTACTTCTGGAACATCTTCAAAAGTTTCATGACAGATGTGCTCAGGCTCTGTTCGTGGGAAGTCATTAGGAACTGCACTGGTGAGATCAATGATTTCAAAGCAGGAGCTCGGGAAATCATCAGAAGGCTGGAAATGATTCCAAACTTTATCATCATCACTTGTGTTGGTGTCCTGCCCCTGGCCAATGAGAGTTTGTTTAATGTCTGTCAAATGAGAGGGACGCGATTTTCCTGGACCTTGTGCTGTCACAGTCTCAGATATTGCTCTTTGTTTTTTAGATCTTGGTTGCATCTGGAAATGTAGATTCTGCAACAAATAAGACACATGTTTTCAATGTTGTTGTCAGCAGTAATTTAAAATCATGGCAAGGAGAACCACATGTTCCACATTTAACATTAAAAGGTGTGCAAAAAATCCATATGGCTCAGAGAAGCTCCACTAAAGTCCATTAAGAAGGAAGGACAACTTGAGTGATTTAAAACATTTTTTTTTTTTTAGATTGTCTTTCATCTTCCCTCAGTCTGTAAGATACATTGGCAACAAACTTATACATACAGTATATATAGGGGATATTCTGTCATTAATAAAATGTATCTTACTGGTGAAAAAAAAGGTGTGTACCATACTCAGCCAATGCATTAATGAATACAACCAAGCATTGTATTAATATAGTAATCCAAAAATTAAAAAAAACATTAAAAATACATGTGTTAAGTTGCAACAAAAAAATTATCTGACCACAAATGTAAACAATAAAGTCCTAGTAAAAGTGTATCCTGTGGATGAATGTGGATGAAAGTTTCTGACACATACTGGGTGACTGTTGCACACAAAGGAACCTCTCTCTCTCTTATGGAATACATGTGCATTATCTTCTAATGAAGTTATTACCTGAAGTGCAATCTCTGAGCAAATTCTCTTTCCATCGGTCCCTGTCATTATCATTACTTTATTTATTACAAATATATTTCCTACTGCCACAAACCTGTTCACTTTTGTCACTGTCAGATGAATGATCCAGCAGATCTGTATTTGAATCATCTGCATCGATGCGAGATCCATCTTCAGTCAACTGTGAATCTGCTCCTTCACTGATGTTGCCAGATAAATCCTCAGATAAGGAATCTTCAATACATTCAACCTCTTCACATGAGGATCGATCTGTTGAAGGTTCTTCTTCTTTTGTGCAAATGTAAAATCTGAGCAGCTTCAGTTTGCTTTGTTCATACAGTCTGCCAACAGTGTCATCAAAGGGAATCTTGTTTCTTTTAAAATCACAGATGTCAAAGGTAAACTCATCAGCTCGCCCTTTTGTTGACTGTCCATCTGGGAAAAATAGGTCCTTTCCCATTTCCAAAATCTGAGCAACAGTTGTCGTTTTTTCCACAGTTGCATGTCTTGTTCCTCCGCCTTTGCTGGTCCTTACTTGATGGTATTCATCACTACCAAAATGAAGCCATCCAATTTCAATCTTCCTGGAGGTCTTTGCTCCTGCAGTATTTTTGGGTCTTGTCATCCCTTCACTTCTCTTTTGGAACAGACTTGATGTACCACACAGCGCTCCTTTTGTCTTTGATTTCATTTTTCGCGTTCCTATTTTATCTCTCAATCTCTGTATAAGAGTATCTTTATCAGTGCTGCACTTTGTTTGTTGACAGAAAGAGAGGACAGCTACTCGTCACCATATGAAGTGATATATCTTGCCATTTGCTCATCAGTCATGATGGATAGCACTGCCTTGTCAACCTGCAAACATAATATAGAAGAAATACTTTTAATGCTTACCCTGAATATGAATGATAAACACACACACACACACACACACACACACACACACACACACACACACACACACACAAAAGCCAGGACCCTCCTCATTCAAAATATTGTCTGTGTTTCAGTGGTAGCCAGCCCCTGGACATAGCTGGTCTTACAGTAATAGAGATTGTACAAAGAGACGCCAGATAGAAAGCTGGCTTACTTCACATGAAGTCAATTATATCCATTTCTATTTTGCAGAAATCTAGTTTTGTTTTCTTGTTAATTTATTGGGTGCAGTTTCCAGTTAATGAGTAGTAAATAGTAAATGAACAGCCCTGCAAGTGGCAGCACATTTATTTATTCTGCTGCAGAAAGGTGTTCATGCTAATACGTCAGCAAATGACAGTGCTGTCAGTGATCATTTGGTTTATCCAATTGCCTGCATTATTTTGATGCAGTTTTGGTCTTGTTAAATAATGCCAACGTTAGGTCATTAATAAAATAATCTGCAAATGGAGATCGAATTGTGTTTATTAAGGTTTCTGCTCCCTGCTCCCATTTCAGTAAGATCACTGGCAAGAGTTGCTTGCTAAATTATATTTTGTGCAAAGCTTGTTCATCACTATGACGAGCAAGATCAAAGCTCTTTAAGCACAAAACGTGTCACACTATGTATATTATTATCTCTTTAATATTTGTAGTCACCGATAAATAATTGGCAGAGAATATTTGTAAACCTGGTCACAAAAGAACAGTTTTGTGATGGAAGTAACGACATTCAATTAAACTAACGTTAGCCACTACAGTAGTTTCTTGCCATGGCGTCCAAAGTTACCATGGTAGCCACTTTTGATGGAGATAAAAGACACATAGCTTGAGTTAAAGACTGCGGTCAAGCCTGCCGTCACTCCGTTCTCTGTGGTCAAATCAGCCGCACGGACATTTCGAGTGTCAAAGTACTCTCAGCATTACGGTAAATGCGGAAAAACAGCGTACGGACTTCCGGTTTTCACAATAAAGGTATTAAGAATAATAACCTACATATCAAACCTACATTTAGGATAAATGTAACATTAAAGTGTTTCATGCGCCCATAATGAATAAGAAACACTTACTGTCATTTTTTAAACTGCACCAATGTGGAGAAATGCCAAAATGAAAGTCCCATATTTATACCTGCAGATTGCATGTTTTCTTGTGTTTGACCTACTGTAAAAACACTCTGCTGAATAATTCCTGGATATGGGTGGTATACAGTGGGGCAAAAAAGTATTTAGTCAGCCACCAATTGTGCAAGTTCTCCCTCTTAAAAAGATGAGAGAGGCCTGTAATTTTCATCATAGGTATACCTCAACTATGAAAGACAGAATGGGGGGAAAGAATCCAGGAAATCACATTGTAGGATTTTTAATGAATTAATTGGTGAATTCCTCGGTAAAATAAGTATTTGGTCACCTACAAACAAGCAAGATTTCTGGCTCTCACAGACCTGTAACTTCTTTAAGAGGCTCCTCTGTCCTCCACTCGTTACCTGTATTAATGGCACCTGTTTGAACTCGTTATCAGTATAAAAGACACCTGTCCACAACCTCAAACAGTCACACTCCAAACTCCACAATGGCCAAGACCATAGAGCTGTCAAAGGACACCAGAAACAAAATTGTAGACCTGCACCAGCCTGGGAAGACTGAATCTGCAATAGGTAAGCAGCTTGGTGTGAAGAAATCAACTGTGGGAGCAATTATTAGAAAATGGAAGACATACAAGACCACTGATAATCTCCCTCGATCTGGGGCTCCACACAAGATCTCACCCCGTGGGGTCAAAATGATCACAAGAACGGTGAGCAAAAATCCCAGAACCACACGGGGGGACCTAGTGAATGACCTGCAGAGAGCTGGGACCAAAGTAACAAAGGCTACCATCAGTAACACACTACGCCGCCAGGGACTCAAATCCTGCAGTGCCAGACGTGTCCCCCTGCTTTAGCCAGTACATGTCCAGGCCCGTCTGAAGTTTGGTAGAGAGCATTTGGATGATCCAGAAGAGGATTGGGGGATGTCATATGGTCAGATGACACCAAAATAGAACTTTTTGGTAAAAACTGAACTTGTCGTGTTTGGAGGAGAAAGAATGCTGAGTTGCATCCAAAGAACACCATACCTACTGTGACACATGGGGGTGGAAACATCATGCTTTGGGGCTGTTTTTCTGCAAAGGGACCAGGACGACTGATCCGTGTAAAGGAAAGAATGAATGGGGCCATGTATTGTGAGATTTTGAGTGAAAATCTCCTTCCATCAGCAAGGGCATTGAAGATGAAACGTGGCTGGGTCTTTCAGCATGACAATGATCCCAAACACACCGCCCGGGCAACGAAGGAGCGGCTTCGTAAGAAGCATTTCAAGGTCCTGGAGTGGCCTAGCCAGTCTCCAGATCTTAACCCCATAGAAAATCTTTGGAGGGAGTTGAAAGTCCGTGTTGCCCAGCAACAGCCCCAAAACATCACTGCTCTAGAGGAGATCTGCTTGGAGGAATGGGCCAAAATACCAGCAACAGTGTGTGAAAACCTTGTGAAGACTTACAGAAAATGTTTGACCTTTTGTTATTGACCAAATACATATTTTCCACCATAACTTGCAAATAAATTCTTTAAAAATCAGACAATGTGATTTTCTGGATTTTTTTTTTTTTTTTTTTTTCTCATTTTGTCTCTCATAGTTGAGGTATACCTATGATGAAAATTACAGGCCTCTCTCATCTTTTTAAGTGGGAGAACTTGCACAATTGGTGGCTGACTAAATACTTTTTTGCCCCACTGTTTGCTGGATATCAACTGCAGTTGTAGAAGTCAATTTCACTGCACCGATGTGGAGATATTCAAGCATAAAGGGCTCATAATTATACCTGGAGATTGCATATTTTCTTATGTTTGACGTACTTTAAAAACACTTTGCTCAACAATTCCTGCCTATGGGTGGTATCTTTGACTTCTACACATCCAAGACTCCAACCACAGTTGATATCAAGTATTTTTACTGCAGCAATGTGGAGAAATTCAAGTTTAAAAGTCCCATATTTATACCCGCAAATTGCACATATTTGACTTACTGTAAATTCACTTTGTTCAATAGTTCCTGACCATGGTTGGTATATTTGACTTCTACACATAGAACACAACTACACTTCATATCAAGCATGTTTACTGCAGCAATGTGGAGAAATTCAAGTATAAAAGTACCATATTTATACCCGCAAATTGCACATTTCACCATATTTGACGTACTGTAAAAACACTTTGCTCAATAATTCCTGCCTATGGTTGGTATATTTGACTTCTACACATAGAACACTACAACCACAGTTGATATCAAGCATTTTTACTGCACCAATGTGGAGAAATTCAAGTATAAAGGTTCCATATGTATACCGCAAATTGCACATATTTGACTTACTGTAAATTCACTTTACACAATAATTCCTGTCTATGGGTGGTATATTTGACTTCTACACATAGAACACTACAACTAGATAGATAGACAGATAGAAATACTTTAATGATCCCAGACTGGGAAATTATTTTGTTATAGCAGTAGTGGGTCCACAAATAAAACACTTCGTACATAACATAAATAGAATCCAATATATACATAGTGTATATATACAGTGCACAGTGTGCTATAAACAATAAACAATAATAATATATACAACAAAACAGTAGAGAGACCAGAGTTCTCTGTCAGGCAGAGGTGAGAGAGTTATTGTATAAAGTGATGGCTTGTGGCAGGAAAGATTTCTTGTATCTGTTGCTACGACAGCGAAGCTGAAGCAGCCTTCCGGAGAAGGTGCTCCGCTGTCTGACCAGTGTGAGTTGGAGAGGGTGGAGAGGATTATCCATGATGGATAACAGTTTTTTCAGTGTCCTCCTCTCCACCACAGCCTCCAGAGTGTCCTGTTTGCAGCCAATCACAGAGCCAGCACTCCTGATCAGTTTGTTGAGTCTGTTGGTGTCACTGGCTCTGATGCTGCTTCCCCAACAAACCACAGCAAAGAAAAGTACACTGGCCACCACAGACTGATAAAAGATCTCCAACATCTTGCTGCACATGTTGAAGGATCTCAGCTTCCTCAGGAAGTAAAGTCTGCTCATCCCCTTCTTGTACACAGCTTCAGTGTTAGATCTCCAGTCCAGTCTGTGGTTGATGTTAACACCAAGGTACTTATAATCCTCCACCGCCTCCACATCCCTTCCCAGAATGCACAGGGGTTGGAAAGCCGTCTTCCTCTTCTTCCTGAAATCTATCACCATCTCTCTGGTCTTGCTGATGTTCAGCCGCAGGTGATTCTGTCCAGTCCACTCCACAAAGTTGTCTACCAGAGCCCTGTACTCCTCCTCCTGTCCCTCACTTATACACCCAACAACAGCCGAGTCGTCAGAAAACTTTTGCAGGTGACACGACCCGGTGTTGTACTGAAAGTCAGTGGTGTATAAGGTGAACAGGAAAGGAGACAGTACAGTCCCCTGTGGAGCTCCTGTATCACTAACCACCGCATCAGACAGAACACTGCCATACGGACAAACTGTGGCCTGCCTGTCAGGTAGTCAGTAATCCAGGAGATCATTGTGTCGTCTACACCCATCACCTGTAGCTTCTCCCCCAGTAGCAGTGGCTGAATGGTGTTAAAAGCACTGGAGAAATCAAAGAATGTGATTCTCACAGTGCCTCCTCCACCATCCAGGTGCGAATGGGCTCGTTGCAGCAGGTAGATGACAGCGTCATCAACTCCCAAGTGGGGCTGGTAAGCAAATTGCAGAGGGTCTAGCAGGGCTCTCACCTGCGGCCTCAGGTTGGCCAAAACCAGTCTCTCCAGCACCTTCATGACGTAAGATGTGAGGGCCACTGGTCGATAGTCATTGAGGTCTGATGGTGTCGACTTCTTTGGAACAGGAACCAGGCAGGAAGTCTTCCAAAGCACCGGTATTCTTTCCTGACCAAGGCTCAGGTTGTAGAGGTGTTGTAGGACAGGAGAAAGCTGGCTGGCACATGTCTTCAGGATCCTGGGGCTGATACCCTCAGGGCCTGCAGCCTTCTGCTGGTGGAGTCTCTCCAGCTGTCTCCTAACCTGGCCTGCAGTCACAGTCATGCGGGGGAGGCTGCTGGTGTCTTCAGTGGAGGACGAGGAGGTGGAGGAGGAGGAAGTGGAGGAGGAAGAGGTGGAGGAGGAGGAGGAGGAGAGGTGTTGCACAGGAGAGCTCACAGCAGGGAAGTGAGGGGGGAGGGGAGGAAGCATTCGGGGCAGTGAGGGTGTGTGGGGGTCTGGAGGTGTCAGGGAGACGACAGAAGGCTGTGAGCTGAATCTATTGAAGAATCTGTTCAGCTCGTTTGCTCTCTCCAGGCTGCCTGATGACTGTCTGCCGCTCACCTTACACCCAGTGATCTGCTTCATACCAGTCCACACATCCCTCACATTGTTCTGCTGAAGTTTGGCCTCCAGCTTCCTCCTGTAGGCGTCTTTACAGGTCCTCAGCATATCCCTGAGTTCATGCTGCACTCTCCTCAGTTCTTCCCTGTCTCCAGACCTGAACGCCCTCTTCTTCTTGTTGAGAAGAACTTTCAGGTCATTGGTGATCCACGGCTTATTATTAGGGAAGCAGTGTACAGTCCGGGTTGGCATGGTGGTGTGTTCACAGAACCTGATGTATTCTGTGATGCAGTCGGTCATGCTGTCGAGATCCTCTCCATGTGGCTCAACAAGTGCATTCCAGTCTGTCGACTCAAAGCAGTCCTGTAGTGCGTCAGCAGCCTCCTGAGTCCACCTCCTCACGCTCCTAGTGTGGACAGGCTGCCGCTGAACAAGACGGACATACTTAGGGGTCAGCAGAACCAGGTTGTGGTCAGATCTCCCAAGAGGGGGGAGGGCTGTGGGACTGTATGCATCCTTAGCATTTGCATATAAAAGATCCAGTGTGTTACAGTCTCTGGTGGGGCAGTCAACATACTGGTGAAATGTTGGGAGGGTTTTGTCCAGTGAGACATGATTAAAATCTCCAGTGATGACAATAAATGCGTTAGGATGCAGCGTCTGTATCCGCAACAGCGGAGTGGATGACGTCACAGGCCAGCGCTGCATCAGCTGAAGGAGGAACGTACACACCGATAATGACGGTGGACGTGAATTCCCGGGGCAAATAATAAGGCCTCATCCCCACAGTCAACAGTTCAATGTCCGGGGTACAGAGACGTTCCTTCACCTGAACATGTCCGGGATTACACAACCTCTCACTCACATACAGTACAATCCCTCCTCCTTTCTTCTTTCCGCTGCTTATCACATCCCTGTCCGCCCGAACAGTGCTGAAGCCGGGAATCGCCACGCTGTGGTCCAGGATGTTTGAGTGAAGCCATGTCTCCGTGAAACACAACATACTGCACTCACGATATTCCCTTTGAGCCTTTATCAGCGCGGCGAGCTCGTCAGTCTTGTTCCCCAGAGACCTCACGTTTCCCATGACGATCGCCGGTACAGCCAGTCTGTGTCTCCTCTTCTTCCCCCTCCTCTTCACTCCGGCTCTGCAGCCACGGCGTCTCCTCCGCAGCTCCTTCAGGACCTCAGGTCTGGCTCCGGGTAGCAGTGCAGGTTCACACAGCAGTGCAGGTTTACACAGCTCAATCAGCTGGTCGCGTGTGTAAAAGTTTAAAAAAGGAAGTGTCCATCTTCTCACTGTCTCTTGAGAAGAGTTGCCAAAAATCACATGGAAAATCAAAACAGAAATACAAAAAAAACTTGGAAGCCCACGGGAGCTGCTGCAACAGGCTGCCACCTAGTACGGCGCCATAGCAACCCAACGCCAATCAACTACAGTAGATGTCAAGCATTTTTACTGCACCGATGTGGAGATATTCAAGTATAAAGGGCTCATAATCATACCTGGAGATTGCATATTTTCTTATGTTTGACGTACTGTAAAAACACTTTGCTCAATAATTCCTGCCCATGGTTGATATATTTGACTTCTACACATAGAACACTACAACTACACTTTATATCAAACATTTTAACTGCACCGATGTGGAGATATTCAAGTATAAAAGTCCCATATTTATGCCCGCAAATTGCACATTTCACCATATTTGACGTACTGTAAACAAATTTTGCTCAATAATTCCTGCCTATGGTTGGTATATTTGACTTCTACACATAGAACACTACAACTACACTTCTTCGTATCAAGCATTTTTACTGCACCAATGTGGAGAAATATAACGATATAACGAAGTATAACAGTCCCATATTTATACCCGCAAATTGCACATATTTGACTTACTGTAAATTCACTTTGCTCAATAATTCCTGGATAGGGATTCAGATTCAGATTTAGATTCTGATTCAGAATATTTTATTAATCCCCAGGGGGAAATTGTTTTTATTCCAATGCTCCGTGAAAAATACAAATAGAAACACAGCATGAATGGAAACAAGAGATAAACATGAAGATATAAATGAAACACTAAAATAGAAAATGAAATAAATAAAATGAAATAGTAAAGTAGACATTAAAATACAATATAATAAAATATTAAACTTGACACTAATATAAAATGAAATAAAATAAAACATTAAAGCACACAATAAAAAAATAAAAATAATAAAATAGTAAAGTAGAAAATCTGAAATATATACAATATACAATGAAAGGGTTGTAGTGTTACAAATGAAATGTGAATGAGTAGTCATATTGTGTGTTGTTTTTTCTAAATAGCCAAATCAGTCCAATGATCAGAGGGAGGAGTGGGTGGTATATTTGACCTCTACAACAAATCCTACACAATCCTATTTTTTTTACTCTTCACACAACATGTAATTCCAGTCCACATTGTTCTTCTTTTGCAGCTCTGCTGTGTCCATTTGTATGCACTGTATGTGGAACCACCTGCAACAGCTGTCACACTGAATCTGTAAAAGGGGAACATAATTACTTTTAAATGCTAAACACCATTGTATCTACTGTGTCTTCCTCATATTTGTCTTTCAAATACTTAATTAGAGGAGACACAAGGAAGACATGCGATTTAGAAAAGGTATAGGAAAAAAGTTAGCATAATGAAGAGCACCCACTGTGTGTGTGTGTGTGTGTGTGTGTGTGGGGGGCGGGGGGGCATCATCTTACCCCCTGGCTCTGGTCCTCACACCCTTACTATCGAACACTACCACTCCCCATCATGTCATCAACCAGCAGTATATATTATTGGGTTCTTCACCTCCTTGTTGCCAGTTGCTCGATCCTCATTACTCAATCCAAAACTTGCTCAGTAATTACTTGGATCTTTTTGCTTGCTCCTGGCTCTACTAGTATTTCTGCTAACACATTTGTGTTTCCGCTTCAGGATCATACTTACCTGCATGTCTGCCTGCTTCAGTAGTCTCCATTTCATTTGCCCATGCCAGGAACACCCTGTCATTATCCTCACCTCCATAACACTCAGCTCCACTCTGCCATTTCCCATCCAAACCTGCACTGCCATTACCCTCCTCCTTTGTCCCCAGAGTCTCTTCCTTGCAATTTACTCCTTATCTTTATCTTACAGTAAAACTACTTTTCAGACGCTGCTACAGATTCCGTACAGCATTTTGTTTCCCCTCTACACAACAAAATAACTTAATATATAACCTATATAAAATGATATCTCAATTATATGCATTATTATGTCGGCACATAGAACAGTACTCTTGGTTGAGGCCTTTTTTAAAAGTCCTTTTTTTTCTCTCCACCTTCATTTACTGTCATCACTCTCTAATGCTCAATTTAGATAAAATGCTTAAATTTGCTGATAGAGAGGGAGTTAACTAATCCTTACCCAGTCAGTGAAGGAAGGCCCTGGAGCAGGTGGTTTCGTTGCTGCACACATAGCACAGCTGGTTTCTGTGTTAAGCACTAATACAGAAATGCAAATTTTAGATCTTGAACACTACATCAACACAATACATTTACTGTACAAAATGCTTTCACACACCTGAGGCTTTCAGTATTTGCAGAGCAAAATGTTGACGCTGCACTGCCATTTCTTTTTTTGTTGTTCCAAAAGTCACGATTGTAGGTTGTGGAAAGGCCTCCATGACTGCCTTCGCCATCTAAATAATGACACAATATGTTATGTATATTTAAAACTAAATAGTAACATGTTAAGACTTAACATGATAGCTGTACTACAAAGATTTTTCTCTTTAATTTTAATCTTACCATGGTGACTATGACACCACAACTGCTGCCGTCCTGTTGGACTGGGTAGTGCATGACAGCCCCTTTCAGTTTTATGTCCACCCAGTCTGTTTTACTGTGGCAGATCCTCCTCATTTTGAAGTAGTCTCTGTGTGTGAACAATGACTTTAATGATGACTGTACTTACACATACAATATGTACACAATATAAGACGATGGTGTTGACCACAGCTTTATGGATTGGATATTGAAAGACTGAAAAACATGTTGCACTATATAAAGACATTGCATCATGTAATGGGTCATCTCCAAAAGTGCCTTATATGCCATTTGCCTGATATGCATAAATATCTAAAAGTATAAGTATTTCTGTGCACATTTCTCAATGATCCTTACATGCTTTTGCTGTATTGTGGCACACATTTCTCCTCTCACTACTGCTGTACATTTGTAATGTGCCCATCAGTTTAACTACTGCCTAATTTAGGGTTAAGATGATTTCTGTTCAGTCCTGAAATGATTGATTTCGGTGTTCTGGTTAATGAGCTCAGGCCCCTGGGACATTATATATTTGTTTGGGTCCCACATCCCAAAGTTTGTAGCCTCTGTTCAAACATAATACCTAAAGTGAGTGTTTAAAAATGATGTTGACAATTGCTGACTCACATGTTGGCATTTAATGTCTACTTGAGGACATGTACAGCAACGGATGTGGCAAGGGAAGGAGCTGTCATTTATAAAACAAATGTGCAAGCAGAATATTTTCCCTTATGTCTCTTCCTTGCATCTTAAATGTGAGTGACTGACATGCGAGGAAAACACGGAAGTCAGTTAAACATTGATCAAATTGCCCATCTGGAACTTGCATGTGCATTCTTCTTTTACACTCTTCATGCCCTTTGAAAATGCCTGTTACCTTTTCCCTGTGTTATTACCACTAGTAACAAAAAAAAAGATTTTAGGTAGTTATGCTGATTAGCTGAAGACAATAAGTACCGGAATCTTTGCGCAGCATTGTCCGACTCCCCCTGCTCATTGGAATTGGTTGCTGGATCAACAAAATACACGCTGCCCTCTGCTGCATTGATGTACTGTAAGCATAGGAAACACAAAAAATATAAATTAAATTTGAACATACATCATCCAGCAAATAATTTAACACAATTATATTTTACAAATGTATTCACTACTAACCAGGAACTGCCAATGTACATTTCCGATATTGACAAATGGCACAATGGCTTTATAGAGTCTGCACCATTACTGTAGAACAATTGTGAGAGCCCTTGAAGCTTGCGTTACCCACTAATTAATAAAACTGACACTACCTCTTTTTGAACGTATGTAGCTTTTGAGAAGTTGTTTTCTCTTCTCATTATGAATACATACCTCGCCTGTAAGCCACTGGTGAGGTTTTAGGGATTTGAGTTCACTGTAGTGTATGAGGAAGCTGTTTCCTCTTAACTGAGAGGGCACCACAGAAACAACCACCTCTGTGGCCATACCTTTCCACAATGCAGTAAGCTGAGGGTAAAAAAAAAGTAACTGTTCAAACTGGGAAACTAAAATAAAGTTATTGAGTGATGACAACTTAAACATAGGCATTTCAATTACACAATATCAGGTTGTTTTTTTTAATCAACATAAAAGTGTTTAATTTGTACTCTTCATGGCAGTGTTTGTTAAGTGACTTACCCTCTTAAACATCTTTTTTTTTTTTTAAAAAATTCAATATCTTTCACTTCCCTGTCTTTTCCATTCGGATTCAGCAATCTATTCCATGTTAGCATGGAAGTAGTTGTTTCCTCATGTATTTTGAAATGTACTTACAATTTTTACAATATCACTTGTATGTCATAGGACTAACAACTATAATTGGCTCAACTACTGTTGTAGGCACCCTCCAGAGGTTCATCTCAGGACCTGAGAAAGAATAACAAAGGGTGCTATAGAATACTATCCCCCTATTATGTATTTAGCTGTGCAATTATGTATTGATGACATTTGGGGATTTACTCACTACAAAATGCACTATGTATATATATATATATATATATATATATATATATATATATATATATATATATATATATATATATATATATATATATAGTTTAATAATGTATTGGTTTAAATGTTTAATCTTAGTGTCCATACCTGTGATAGAGTATTCTATGTAATTTGAATGGTTCTTACCTGTGCTTCCTCCTCGTGAAGCTCAGTCTTTTCCAAAGTTGAAGGAATTTTAGTATTGTCGATTACCATGTACATTCACACTGACTCAAGTAACATAAAACAAGAACACATACTGTTTATTCAATTAAACGTCATAATCATGACACAACCAATGCCAACATTCAAAAATCTAAAACTGACTGTTCAAGCTTCTAGCTGTTTTTAAACTTTTATTCATTAGCACAGAACTTAACAACACTAAGCCAAAATACTGACACCTGCCTTTGTTAGAAAAGATTTGTTAGATTTGCCCTTGTCTCGAGGATGCTATTTTTAAATATAATGTTCTCATAAATAAAAAGTCATGTCAGGATTTAATCATCATCATGTTCAAATATGCATAGGTAATTGCATGCTAAAAAGAAAAAAAAATCTACTAAACATACATATATATGTGTGTGTGTGTGTATATATATGTATATATTTATCTCACCTGTAGTTGGACTGTGGCTGTTGGTGGCATATCCTTCTCCTCATGACAAGAAAGTATTTTCTTGCATGCTCTTTCCATTTCCTTCACTGTTTTTTGTTGTTGTTTACAAGATGAAGTGTTAACGGTGGAGAGTTGGGTTTTTTCTGCTGGCAGTACTGTTTTATCGTTGTTACTATGATGTCCGCACGTAACGGCAGTGAAAAGTTGAAAATTCCAGAACTTATTGCTGGAATGGCAACAAAACGTAAGTTTTGCTGTTCTGCGATTGTAAGTAGACTTACTACAGCCTTCCTCAAAAGGGGTTTTGCCATTCCAATCATTTTACGTGTGGGATTCCTCCGCAGACAAGGTCCAACCACATGAATGATTTTATGACATGGCAGTTTTCCGTCTGTCGTGACAAGAGCTTCTCCAGTTTGTAACTGTCCCTTTCGTGAAATGTAGTCGTTACTTTCGGCCTGGATGTCTGGTCCACCAGAAACACACAATGTCTTCGCAAGGCCCCCGTTGTGTTCCAGATTGGAATTGGCAGCATTCACAACGGCATCAACTTCAAAGTCAGTCAAGTCAGCTTTCCAAACTGATATTGTGACATTGTTGGAAAGCTGTGTTGACAGTCTCTTGCACTTGGTCATTTTGTCCGCTGCTCCATCATCCTCCTAGTGTTATAACATTTTTGTTAGTCGTGATTCACAAGACAATCTCATAAGAAAATATTTTTCAAACATATACATAGTAATGATAAGTGACTTTAGAGTATTCATGGCTTGAATGTCAACATGTTGACAGGTGTCACAGCTGGTGTGATCATCACTACATGTTCTTTGGTTACCTTTGCTTTGTGGCTCTTGAACACAAATGCCTTTGAAAGAGGGGTCACATAAAGTCCTCTTTGCTTCTGTTTCCTCTGCTTCCAGTGTTCAAGGTCAACTCTGTGTTTCTTTTTTCAGGAGAGTTTAGGTATGATTACTGTACACTGAGTAGTAGATGTTAAACAATAATACTAAAACATTTAACATACCATGTGTATCATGATCTGTAATAAATGGCTAAAGAACAGATGAATACTTCAAAATGACATTTTGGGTGACATCTTACACTGCTATACATATGTACTCTTTAAAAAGACTAATTACATGCATTTTATGATGTAGCATATGCATTTTTTGGCCAGAAATAAATAAGACAAAGATTATCTCCCTTTTAGATATACTTGGAAATCAATGTTTGTTGTTTACCCTCTTAATCGAACGCAGAGAGTCCTTGTATTCCCTTAAAAGGGCATTTTGTGTCAAGCGATATGCCTGAACAAAGTCGTCAAGCCTTGTGAAAGTGCGACTTTGTAAACGGACCCTTTTCAGGTCCCACTGGCTCTTTTCCATGACCCCTTGCGTCCGGTTGTCCTTTGTGAAGTTCTTTTATGACCCAAAATTCAAAACAAAATGTAACTTATTATATACTTATTATTGTTATTATTTTATCAACTCAATACGTGCTCCCTGTACATAACAGAAACACACTTGTCATACGTTAATAATTGAATTGATTGATTTTACCTGCGTTCTTTTTTAAAAAAAAAATATTTTGTATCTTTTCTTTAGCCTTTCGTACAAAGGGCCTGTACCATGGCGGCTAAGGTCACCTAGCAAATGAAATACATTACATTATGAAGTATCCATGACAGGAAGAGTGACAGATCAATGAGACGTATAAAGAAAAAAAAGGGAATGAAAATGCAGAGGATAAACTCACCTAGCATGATACTAGACCACAGAGCAGCGTGGGGTAGAAAGTACTTCTGTAGTGAATGCACAAATGTTGGGTAAAAATACAAATTCGGTTCACCATTTTGGTCCAGAACTCCATCATGTATGACTTGCTCAAAGATCCTTTGGAATGGCGTTGGTCCCACATCATTCTGGAAGAAAAAATATAGCAGAATTGGTTTGTTGTGGTGTGGAGTACCAAAAAGTAGTTTTAACAAAGGAATTTTAGTATTATTGTCGATTACCATGTACATTCACACTGACTCAAGTAACATAAAACAAGAACACATACTGTTTATTCAATTAAACGTCATAACCATGACACAACCAATGCCAACATTCAAAAATCTAAAACTGACTGTTCAAGCTTCTAGCTGTTTTTTGATTATTACCTGTTTTTAAACTTTTATTCATTAGCACAGAACTTAACAACACTAAGCCAAAATACTGACACCTGCCTTTGTTAGAAAAAGCAACAGCTCCCCGTCATAAATATTGTTACTTCTTTCATCATACATTTTCAGTCATAGAGCAAAATGCTATGCGCCATTTTTAAAATTGATTACCTACCACAAAGTTTTCCTCCTCTATTCCTCTCTCGTCTATTTCAGGGGGTCCAGCTCTGGTCAGAAGTGTTAGCAGGTTGTGAAAATGTTTTTCAACCTCCTGCCCGCTGCATGAGCTTGAGAACACCACAGTAGTGCTGCGGACTATGTCATCAAGCTCATTGAGTGTGGTGGCTTGTGTCATCAGCCCGAAGACGTGCATAGCCAGGTGGTAGTGTTTGTAAGCACTGTTGAAAAAAGTAAATACATACTAAAAGTTAAAGACATTTGAACATCTTATCATGTCAAACAGAAATACACATAACAAACCACTTACTGCTTTCGGCAAAGGTCCTTTGCATTCTTCATGATGTGGCTGAGGCATCGGTGTAGAATAGGTATGTGGTAGGCCTCTTTCTGTCCTTGTCCAGTGACAATGTCAAAGTACATTGACAGAAGTTCTCGCAGACTCATTCCACAAAAGTTCTGTGATATGGACTCCATGAGGACCGGAGATCCATCACATAAGTACATCACACACCTTTTCCTTGATATGCCTTCCATGGCATCTGATGCAGTCTGTCATTAATGACCCCAGGAAAAATGACACAGATGCTGTTGTGTGGTCGCATGTGACAAATGTTGCCACAGGGACTGGCAACCCATCTTTGAAAGGATGTCTGACCACCATTTCATAAATATAAAATGGCGGACTTTCCCCCTTTGCCTTTTTAATGATGCTCCCTGTTGCATCAACATAAACTATGTCCTCCTTAGCCCTTTCAGCAAAAAGCTGAATGGTCTCCAGAGACCACAGCATCACTCCCTTTGCGTACTGGAGCACCTTTTGGATTACACCCAGTGGCGTAACAATCGGCGGTGCAAGCGGTGCAGCTGCACCTGGGCCCAGACGCCATCAGGGGCCCATGAAGGACGAAAAAAAAAGAAACAGCTGTCCAGATTTGCCACAGGCCCCTGTTTTTGTGAATGAAATAGCTGGGGGCGGGTCGGTAAGGTAACGCTGAGTGGCCTTGATGCCTGTCAGTCATGATGAGTCGCGTCTCGTCACCTCTCTGCTGTGTCTGCAGCTGAGCACTGTGGGCCGAGCCGGTGCATCTCTCTCTCCCCAGGCGGGAGAGTTATCATACCGTACAATACCAAGTAATAGCAGGGGCGTTTATTTGTTTCAATCACTGAACAGACCAGGTGCAATTTGGTACAGGTGTTTAATTCCTTCCTCTCAAAAATCCGGGATGAAAATGTCACAAACTTCGCCAGCTTCTCGGTGAATTCTCTGACATCCTTCTGCAAGTGAAGTTGTTTCTATACAGCGGAGGAAACGATTCATCCAACCAGCACTCGCTGCAAACTCCTCATCTCTGCTGTCACTCACGGTGGCGGACATTTGTTTCGCCATCGCCCTGATCATTTTGCAGGACCCTCTCTCGTGGCGTGCCCGTTTGCCGATAACTCATTCCTGCATGTTTATCTCAGGCTCATCGCTAGCCTTCTTCCTCCCTCCACCAGGCAGCCTGGCCCTGCTGCTGTCCTCCTCGGAGAGCTCCGTTTTATTTTTTCGCCAATCTCTCACTCTCTTGGGGTCGACAGAGAAACGTCTAGCAGCTGCTTCTCCCGAGTTTTCCTCTGCATATTTTACGACAGAAAGTTTGAATTTCAAGTCGTAGGCTACTTTTTATTTTTATGTTTTTGCTGCACCGGAGCCATGGCGATCATCAATGTGATACTGACTGACAGAAAGCAGCACAATACGTGAAAAAGGCGAAGAAGATAAACGTGCAGTGTCAGTGGTGTGTGGTGTGGTGTGTGTGTGTGTGCGGGCGCGCGTGCAGTGCGCTTGTGTTTAGGGGCACAAAAAAAATATTTGCACCGGGGCCCATCACCATGATGTTACGCTACTGATTACACCCCTCCCTTCCTGAAGCTCGTCCTCAATTATTTTCTGGAGGCTAATCATGTCATTCTTGTCTCTGCGTAGTTTCTTCCTAGCACTCCAAGAAATTGTCTTAAGGACACCCGGTGTTGGTACTTCATCCCTGCACCTGGAGTCCATCACAGTCTCATCAAGTTCACCAAGGTACAGAGAACGGGGGAGTTTTGAAGTCAATGCTTTTGCAATGACTTCCCTTTCTTTACCACGGACAGGCCTCCTTTTCAACTCGTCATGATCGTGTCTGACACAGTCTCCCTGGAAGGTCACCATTGCTTTCAGTGAAGTTTCACTGTACACCTTCACCTCCATACAGAGCAGTCATCAAACACACAGTACCCAGGACATTTGAAGAGTGGGGTGTCTCTTAATGATGTAATCGACTTGAGCAAGTGGCCTCTAAATGCAAAATTACAATAGGGATTAAGTGTGCGAATCCCTTTTGACATGACATTTGTCCACTGGGATGTCTTGAACCAATTTCTGCGTTGTGTCTTGTGAAGATATGGCCAGTCCTCTGCTGAGATGAAAAAAAAAGCATGGCTGCTGGGGCAATTTCTTGATAAAAAATACAGTATCTAAATCTTCTGCATTACCTGAAGACGATGTGTGATTGTCTGAATTGTCAGATCGACTGAATGTGCTTTGGTCGTCTGGAGGAGGAGAAGGAGGACTGAAGGTGCCATGTTCATCTGAAGGGGGGCGAGGACTCAAAGTGCTGCCCTCCTCCAGAGGAGGAGAATGACTGAGAGTGCTTTAGGAGGAGGAGGAGGAGGAGTAGGAGCAGGACTGGATGTGCTTCTGTCCAGTGGAGGAAGAAGACGAGGACTGAATGTGCTGCTGTCCACTTGAGGAGGAGGAGGAGTGTTGCTGCTGTCAATTTGAGGAGGAGAACTTAAGGTGCTACTGTCCACCGGAAGAGGGGGAGGACCCAAAGTGCTGCTGGGAGGAGGAGGAGGAGGAGGACTGGATGTGCCACTGTCCAGTGGAGGAAGAAGAGGAGGACTGAATGTGCTGCTGTCCACTTGAGGAGGAGGAGGAGTGTTGCTGCTGTCAATTTGAGGAGGAGAACTTAAGGTGCTACTGTCCACCGGAAGAGGGGGAGGACCCAAAGTGCTGCTGGGAGGAGGAGGACTGGATGTGCCACTGTCCAGTGGAAGAAGAAGAGGAGGACTGAATGTGCTGCTGGCAAATGGCGGAGGAGGACTCAGGGTGCTGCCGCCATTAGGTGGACTCTTTCCTCTCAGACCCTTGTTCAGCACATAACAAGGCCAAAGATGAATGATATCTTAAGTAAAGCACACTCTTCAAATGTATAAAGACATAACCACACATTAATTCATGCTTAGCTGACTTCAGGCTGACATTACAAATGGCAATACTAACAATAATAACATTGATGATAATAGTAATAGTTATTACAATGATAATTATAGTATAATAATAAATATTACTATTAACAATTCAAATTTTGATCTAATAAACTGCAAAGACAGGTGGTTGAAAAAAGTAAAGAAATGTCAACACAGTCATGAATCCAAATTAACTGAATAAATTACAAATATGTTACATTACAAATATGTCAAATGCAGAACATTACCTTTTGATGTTTGAGGTACACCTGTTTAAGTCTCACCCTATTTATTTGTACATTAGGGATTGCTATATCAAGGCATACACCCCCCCAGAAGCCTTCAGCCGAACAGGTTTTTTCATCAGCAACGGACATTATTTCATCCACAGTTTTGTTTATTTTCCTGGACTTTAGGACACAGAACAAAAAGTGATTTATTAAGAAAACACAATTATTAGAAAGCATATTGTTTTGAAGAAAATAAAGATCTTGTTTTGACACTGGAATTGATTAACACGTACCTGTCCAAATGTAGAGAAAACATAGAATCTGTATGTCACAAAAAAACACAAGGTAAGAGGCAAAATAAATAAAATAATCATTGAAACATGTGATTCAGATTTAGACTCCAACCAACATTTATGTGTGAAAACGTCCACATAATCAATGGTCATAGACTACACATATTTGCAAATGAGTGAGTAATGCATTCTCTGAAATGCAAAAGTTGTATTATAATATTTGACATTTTTTGAGTACTGGAGATTTGTAAGGGGGGGATAAGAGATCAACAGTATAAATATCTGAGATAAATACTGTGCTTCGGCGAGCTGCCGATTCTAATCAGTTTATTTGAGAGTGTTATGGTTTAGAAAATTAGGATGAAAGTATATGGATATTAGTAAAGCTATGTCTCACGTTGTTGCAGTACTTTTTGGGTTGAGCCCATTTGTTACACAGATTGGCTAATATTATCCCAATTTTGTACACCTTACAGCGTACAAATCACAGTAACACACAAAGGCACTGAAGAACAACCCATGAAAAACTATTGCTGTGATTTCATATCAAAAACCTTTTACATTTGGATATTTATGTAATAACACTTGTTTTAAGGCAGTATTTAAGTATTTAAACATATTTCAGAAAGCCATCTATCCTCTGAGTGCCATCAAGCTGTTTTTATTGTCGAGGTTCACAGTTATTGTGAAAAACAAAGTTAAACTTTAAAAAATCCTTTAAAAATAACCGTAATTACATGAATTAACCACTATGGGCCCTAACTGTATCACACATTGAAAATATAGGAGTGAAAAGTGTATATATATATATATATATATATATATATATATATATATATATATATATATATATATATATATATATATATATATATATATATAAAGGGAAATGGTCACTTCCTCCCTCCACCAGGCAGCCTGGGCCTGTTGCTGTTCTCCTTGGACATGCGTTGAAGCCGGCAAAGCTTGTGACATTTTCATCCTGGATTTTTGACAAAACATTTTTGTACACTTTTTTATTCTTAAATGTGTAGAAATCGAATACAGTATATCACCCATAGGCAGGAATTATTGAGCAAAGTGTTTTTACAGTACGTCAAGCATAAAAAAATATGCAATCTCCAGATATAATTATGAGCCCTTTATACTTGAATATTTCCACATTGGTGCAATAACAATGCTCGATATCAACTGTAGTTGTTGTGTTCTATGTGTAGAAGTCCAATATACCACCCATAGACAGGAATTATTGAGCAAAGTGTTTTTACAGTCTGTCAAATATGGTGAAATGTGCAATTTGCGGGTATAAATATGGGACTTTTATACTTTAATTTCTCCACATCGGTGCAGTAGAAATGCTTGATATGAAGTGCAGTTGTAGTGTTCTATGTGTAGAAGTCAAATATACCACCCATAGACAGGAATTATTGAGCAAAGTGAATTTACAGTAAGTCAAATATGTGCAATTTGCGGGTATAAATATGGGACTTTTATACTTAAATTTCTCCACATTGCTGCAGTAAAAATGCTTGATATCAACTGTAATTGTATTGTTCTATGTGTAGAAGTCAAATATATCAACCATGGGCAGGAATTATTGAGCAAAGTGTTTTTACAGTACGTCAAACATAAGAAAATATGCAATCTCCAGGTATGATTATGAGCCCTTTATACTTGAATTTCTCCACATTGCTGCAGTACAAATGCTTGATATGAAGTGTAGTTGTAGTGTTCTATGTGTAGAAGTCAAAAATACCAACCATGGGCAGGAATTATTGAGCAAAGTGAATGTACAGTAAGTCAAATATGTGAAATTTGCGGGTATAAATATGGGACTTTTATACGTGAATATCTCCACATTGGTGCAGTTAAAATGCTTGATATAAAGTGTAGTTTTAGTGTTCTATGTGTAGAAGTCAAATATATCAACCATGGGCAGGAATTATTGAGCAAAGTGTTTTTACAGTACGTCAAACATAAGAAAATATGCAATCTCCAGGTATGATTATGAGCCCTGTATACTTGAATATCTCCACATCGGTGCAGTAAAAATGCTTTATATCAACTGTGGTTGTAGCGTTCTATGTGTAGAAGTCAAATATACCAACCATGGGCAGGAATTATTGAGCAAAGTGAATTTACAGTAAGTCAAATATGTGCAATTTGTGGGTATAAATATGAGACATTTATACTTGAATTTCTCCCCATTGCTGCAGTAAAAATGCTTGATATCAACTGTGGTTGTAGTGTTCTATGTGTAGAAGTCAAATATACCACCCATAGACAGGAATTATTGAGCAAAATGTTTTTACAGTACGTCAAATATGGTGAAACGTGCAATTTGCGGGTATAAATATGGGACATTTATACTTTAGTTTCTCCACATCGGTGCAGTAAAAATGCTTGATATGAAGTGTAGTTGTAGTGTTCTATGTATAGAAGTCAAAAATACCAACCATGGGCAGGAATTATTGAGCAAAGTGAATTTACAGTAAGTCAAATATGTGAAATTTGCGGGTATAAATATGGGACTTTTATACGTGAATATCTCCACATCGGTGCAGTTAAAATGCTTGATATAAAGTGTAGTTTTAGTGTTCTATGTGTAGAAGTCAAATATATCAACCATGGGCAGGAATTATTGAGCAAAGTGTTTTTACAGTACGTCAAACATAAGAAAATATGCAATCTCCAGGTATGATTATGAGCCCTTTATACTTGAATTTCTCCACATTGCTGCAGTAAAAATGCTTGATGTGAAGTGTAGTTGTAGTGTTCTATGTGTAGAAGTCAAATATACCACCCATAGACAGGAATTATTGAGCAAAGTGAATGTACAGTAAGTCAAATATGTGCAATTTGCGGGTATAAATATGGGACTGTTATACTTGAATTTCTCTATATTGGTGCAGTAAAAATGTTTGATATCAACTGCAGTTCTAGTGTTCTATGTGTACAAGTCAAATATACCACCCATAGGCAGGAATTATTGAGCAAAATGTTTTTACAGTACGTCAAGCATAAAAAAAAAATGCAATCTCCGGATATAATTATGAGCCGTTTATACTTGAATATCTCCACATTGGTGCAGTAAAAATGCTCGATATCAACTGTAGTTGTTGTGTTCTATGTGTAGAAGTCAAATATACCACCCATTGGCAGGAATTATTGAGCAAAGTGTTTTTACAGTACGTCAAACATAGGAAAATATGCAATCTCCAGGTATGATTATGAACCCTTCATACTTGAATATCTCCACATTGCTGCAGTAAAAATGCTTGATATGAAGTGTAGTTGTAGTGTTCTATGTGTAGAAGTCAAATATACCACCCATAGACAGGAATTATTGAGCAAAGTGAATTTACAGTAAGTCAAATATGTGCAATTTGCGGGTATAAATATGGGACTTTTATACTTAAATTTCTCCACATTGCTGCAGTAAAACTGCTTGATATCAACTGTAATTGTAGTGTTCTATGTGTAGAAGTCAAATATACCAACCATAGGCAGGAATTATTGAGCAAAGTGAATTTACAGTAAGTCAAATATGTCCAATTTGCAGGTATAAATATGGGACTGTTTTACTTGAATTTCTCCACATTGGTGCAGTAAAAATGCTTGATATCAACTGTAGTTGTAGAGTTCTATGTGTAGAAGTCAAATTTATCACCCATAGACAGGAATTATTGAGCAAAATGTTTTTACAGTACGTCAAGCATAAAAAAATACGCAATCTCCAGATATAATTATGAGCCCTTTATACTTGAATATCTCCACATCGGTGCAGTAAAAATGCTCGATATCAACTGTAGTTGTTGTGTTCTATGTGTAGAAGTCAAATATACCACCCATAGGCAGGAATTATTGAGCAAAGTGTTTTTACAGTACGTCAAATATGGTGAAATGTGCTATTTGCGGATATAAATATGGGACTTTTATACTTGAATTTCTCCACATTGCTGAAGTAAAAAAGCTTGATATCAACTGTGGTTGTAGTCTTGGATGTGTAGAAGTCAAAGATACCACCCATATCCAGGAATTATTCAGCAGAGTGTGCAGAAAACATGCAATCTGCAGGTATAAATATGGGACTTTTATTTTGGCATTTCTCCACATTGGTGCAGTTGAAAAAATGACAGTAAGTATTTCTTATTCATTATAGGTGCATGAAACACTTTAATGTAACATATTTTATCTTAAATGTAGGTTCGATATGTAGCTTATTATTCTTAACACCTTTATTGTGAAAACCGGAAGTACGTACGCTGTTTCTCCGCATTTACTGTAATGCTGAGAATACTTGTACAGTCGAAATGTTTGTGCGGCTGATTTGACCACGGAGAACGGAACGACGGCTGGCTTGACCGCAGTGACTAAACTGTACATTACCTGCTTGATCTACTACTGTTACCTGCTTCGCTTTCCTTCCTCTCCCATTCATTCACCTACTGCGAGCATGCACGCTCCCTCTCTCTCGCTTGCGCACTCACACCTTACGCACTCACACCTCACGCACCGCCCTATTCCTGAAAGGTTCTACGCCACTCTTACAACAACAGACAGGCCTACTTTAGCTGCTTCTGATCTATCGTTGAGGACCTTATGGTGATGAAATGATACACCAATCAAATCAATCAATCAATCAGCATTAAACCACAGCATGGCCGACAGTGTGGATAGAATGAGCTTTCTCTCCTGGAAGTATGGACATTACTTTTCACTCGTCAAAAAAAGACAAAAATGTAGTGCTGAGTTGTCATTTAATGGAGTTATAATAACTAAGGTTCAGGAACTTGACCATGCCACCCCGCCTTGCTGATCCACCACCTAGGCTCAGCCAATCTAACCACCTGCGTCTCATCAACATAACCACCCGCCTCTCATTAAAACACCTGTGCCTCAGTAACTCAACCACCCGTTTGCCCTGATTCAATCACCCGTGAGATCTATATCGGCAAGCCTAACCAATTCTCTCCTGTTCGTCTCAAGTTCTGATCGTCGGCGCTAAGACAACATTTTGAAAACTGAAAATTGGAAACCTTACCACATTCTCGACCAACCCGAAGCCCTATCTTAATCCTCTGGCAATGATCTTTTCAATAACCGTTTTGTCGTCTCCAAATCTTCTCCACCCGCGATAACCTCCGGCATGGCCAGCCAGGCACAACCAATGCAACTTCACCCACACAGAGGTCCGGTTCACGCCGCCGTACTCCAGGTGAAAAACGATTCCCCAGACACTGCACGTCCAACCGACCAGCCTCTCGACGCTGAACCCGCAGCCGCCAATCCGAGACCCCAGGATCCGTTCCGTCTTCTCTCCACCTCCTATTCCATCCGACCGGCCACAGCGCCTGGCTCTCCCGCCGCTCACGGCCTCCACCTTTACCTTCCTCCGTAACCTTAGGCTGCACAATCATCCATCGCCTACGTTCCTCCATCCCAGCGTCCCCTCCTCTTCCTCCCCCCCACTAACATAGCTCCCACAGCAATCCACAGTTACCCGTTTCCAGAAACCACATCCAACCATGCCATCGCGAACACAGCGCCGGTCTTTCCCAACCCTCCCTCTCTCCCTCCCACTTCCTTTCCCAATACGTCCGATAAGCCAATACCTCCAGACTCACATCGGCATCATCACCTCGAGGTCCCTCCAATCCGACTAGCCAGTTCGACCACTCTCTCAACAACGGTCCCACTTTCAGTCGCGAACCAAGGCATCGTAGTTGTCCCTGACTCCTCATTCAGCCCAGGCGTTTCCATTTCCAGTGATTCTAGCGTAGGATCCAGCCCTCTATTCCTCGGCATCACCCTCGACACACCGACCTCCAAAGCCTCCCTCCCAATCGGGAAGCTGACACTCTAGCTTCCTCGTTCCCACCATCCCTCGACGCCCATCCTCTCCCACCCACCATTCCCTCCCTTCGTGTTCCACATCCATTCCCAGTACTCCCGTAAATGGAGTGTGAACATGGCGCCACGTCTTCTCTTTACGGAAAAGCGTCATTTTCTTTTTACGACATCCAGCTCACCCAGCCGCACAACAATGCCGTGCTCTTAGTAATATCCGAAGCCACCACAGTATCATGGAACTCCACCTCACCTCGACTCCCCCCCCCCCACGCTTGATCCAATGCACTCAACCCCCTTCCCGCCACATCCAATGCACTCGACCCCCTTCCCCGCTTCGTCCAATGCACTCGACCTCCCTCTCCACTTCATCTGACAAAAGCACTCCAAACCCCTCTGCTTCATCCAACACACTCCTTCTCCGTTCGCTCGACGCACTCGAGCCCCAGTTTCATTCGCCAGCTCGTGCAACGCAACTGAACCCCACGTTCCGTCCACTCGACGCATTCGAACCCCAGTTTCGTCCGCTCGATGCAGTCAAACCCCAGTTCCGCTCGCTCGACGCACTTCAACCCCCGTTTCATCCACCCAGCCGAAACCTACATTTCGTCAGCTCGACACACTCGAACCAGGGTTATTATAGTTAACGAAAACTAAGACTAAAACTGAAACTAGCAGTGAAAAAATAATTTAGTTAACTGAAATAAAAATAAAAACGACAATTAAAACAAAAAACGAAAATGAAATAAAAACTACGATGAACAAAGCAAAACTAACTAAAACTAAACTGAATTATAGATAAATTCAGCTTCGTTTTCATTTCGTTTTCTCCCTTGATTACTGCCTGTCCTGCGGCAGCCGCTGTGCTGCTACCCTTCCTCCAGTCCAGAGGGGGGCAAACAAACAAACAAAACAAAGAATAAATGGAGTGCCTGTCAGTCAGCACGGAGGGAACACTAGCACCGAAGTCAGCTCCAGGGAATAGCACCGTCCATATTTACCCGTTTCTTCAGAAGCTTACGGGTGCTGCCATGACAGATAACTGTTTTTGCCTTGCAAATGCATGACTGACCGCCGCCGCCACTGTCGTATAAACAAACTTGCATCTGGAGGCCCTGAGCACACAGCGGGGTGACGCAGAAGACCAAGAGATCCAATCCCAGTGATGGAGCCTGGGGCGAAGTGACAGCAGAGGTCCAGTAGCTCCTGCGCTGAACACCTGAAGACACTGCCAGCAACAGCGGAGCAGCGACCATCCAACATTGCCGTGAGCCGGGAGAGACCACAGCAGCAGAGGAGAGCGAAAAAGGAGCCAGGCGGTGAATAACCCCGAGGTTGTGGTGGAGGGAGGACCAATGGAGCAATGATGGACAGCCCACAGAGTATTGAGTACGTCGGTTTGAAAGTTAGTGTTGCTAAGCTAACAGCTGATCAGCGAGGCTAACAGCTGATCAGCAGGGCTATCAGAGGATCAGCAGAGAAAGGTGAGTCCACAGAGCCAATTGTTCAGGTGTGCAGCCTTCAAAGTTAATAGCACAGCCCCAGAGCTTGTAGGGACAACTTGGTTTTCTTTTTCCAACAGAAATAAACAGTTTTGCTAAGGATTGAGAAGCAGCGATATTCATGCCAGCGTCCTCTGGCATCCGGGTTGCCATGGTGATATATGGATTTCTAGAGGTCAAGGGAAGCCATTTATTCAAGACTTGCCCCAGTGGCTTTACATTTAGTTAGTGCCCCTGCCTCCCAAGCATTTGTGGAGCGCATTTTCTCTATGTGTGGACTTCTATCGTCAGGTCTGAGAAATCGGACTACGACTTCTCTTGAACAACGCGTGTTCCTCAAGATTAACAAAAAGTTATTGCACTAAAGATATGTGGTGAGAGTGGTATGTGTGCCTGTGTGTGTGTATATGCATGTTTGTTAGTCCTCTCCACAATGGACACCATTTTCACTGAGATTTCATAATGATGATCATATTGGGTGTCACATTCATTCATCCTTTTCAGCGTCGACTAGTCAAGGCTTTCTCTTAATACCTGAAAGACTAAAACTAAGACTAAAACTAAATAAAAACTAAACTGAAACTAGTCAATTAATCAAAATAAAAACTAAACTAAAACTACAAAATCATTTGGTGAACTAACTAAAATTAAACTGAAATAAAAAAGCAAACTGAAACACTAAAGAAAAATAAAAACTAATGAAAATTTCAAAACTATAATAACCTTGACTCGAACCCCAGTTCCGTCAGCTCGATGCACTCAAACCTCAGTTCCGTTCTCTCAACGCACTCAAACCCCAGTTCCGTTCGCTCGATGCACTCGAACCCCAGTTTCATCCGCCTGCTCGACACACTCAAACCCCAGTTCCGTCGAATCGACACACTCAAACCTCATTTCCGTTCTCTCAACGCACTCGAACCCCAGTTTCATCCGCCCACTCGTGCAATGCAGCCGAAATCCACGTTCCGTCAGCTTGACACACTCGAACCCCAGTTTCATCCACCCACTCGTGCATCGCAGCCGAAACCCACATTCCGTCCGCTTGACACACTCAAACCCCATTTCCGTTCTCTCAACGCACTCGAACCCCATGTTCCATCCACCCAGCGCACTCGCACCCCAGTTTTGCCCGCTCGCGCAACACACTTAAACCCCCTTTTCTGTCTGCTTGTGCAACGCAGTCGAACCCCCTTTTTCCGCATGCTTGCGCAACACACCCGATTCGCTCGACGCACTCTATCCCCAGTTCCGTTCGCTCAACGCACTCGAACCCCAGTTTCATTCACCCGCTCATGCAACGCAGCCGAAACCCACATTCCGTCAGCTCGACACACTCAAACCCCAGTTTCATCCGCCTGCTCGACACAGTCGAAACCCAGTCCCGTCCGCTCGACGCACTTAAACCTCATTTCCGTTCTCTCAACGCACTCGAACCCCATGTTCCATCTGCCCGGCGCACTCGGACCCCTTTTCCGTCCACTCGTGCATCGCAGTCGAACCCCCCTTTCCCGCCCGCTCAATGCACTCTTGCCCAAGTTCCGTTCACTCGACACACTCAAACCCCCTTTTCCGTCCGCTCGTGCAACGCAGTCAAACCCCCTTTTTTCGCATACTCGCGCAACACACCTGAACCCCCCAAGTTCCATTCGCTCGACGCACTCGAACCCCAGTTCCGTTCGCTTGACACACTTGAACCCCAGTTACGTTCACTCGACCCACTTGAACCCCAGTTTCATCCGCCTGCTCGTGCAACGCAGCCGAAACCCACGTGCCATCCGCTCGACGCAACCTAACTTCCTTTTCCATCTGTTCATGCTACGCACTGGAACCCCCTGTCCATTCGAACAATGCACTCGAAACCCCTATCCTACCCACATCAAGCCTCCTATAAATTCAAACAATTTACCATTACGCTAAACATCGCACGGTCCTCGTTGGCGAATGAGACTCCGTAAACCCTCAGGAATTTGCCGCAATTATCACACCTCTTTGGCGGCACGAACGACCCGGACAAACTATCCTCATCCACTCAGGCAACCTCACCGCCACCGACATCATCAAGCCGTTCACATCATCATCATCATACTACACCGGATGGTGCCGTTCTAAGTAACCGCATACACTCCGCAACCTCCTTTTCCCTTCTGTCCACATCGTAACAATAACCAGCTTTGCCACTAACGACCATACGATCCCCGAAACCAGATAATCCACCATCCTAGTATAATCCTCCTGGCATTCATTTGGCCTCCACTTCCACAACATCCAGTCACGAACCTCTCAACACATTACCCTCTCGGACACTCCATCCACTCAAAAGATGCCTCCGATTGAACCTCAAACGGAGCAAGACAGCATCTCACATCCCGGCTTCCTCTTCCGACAGGACTCGAATATAAGCCCTCACAAACCCATTCCGCCAAACGTACACAAGTCCTCGGTCGCGGCCCTCCCATGCCCTCGACAGCTACACCCACGGCCACCTCAGCGATATCGATCAAGCACATTTTCGCATAATCCATTAATACCTTTTGGGGGAAGGTGAAGCCACGCCCACCAAGACGTGTGCCCATCGAGACGTACCCCCACTCTGAGTCTCAACCTCCCGGTTCCTAGAAGGTCCAGCCAATCTGCGCCCCACTCAAACTCCCTCTTCATCCACCGACCTCGACCCCTCCCTTTCTTCATCCACCGACCTCGACCCCCCCTCTTCCAATATCTTCCAGTATCTTCACATTAAATCATGGCATGGTCTTGTTCGTGAATGTGCAGGTGTAAAGAAGAAATGACTGAGATCAAAAGGGACTCTTGAACTACTTCTTGATTTGATTACAATAAATAGGTCTAAAAATGATGTTTATTGTGTTTGACTGTTCAGTACTGTTCATATTTATTTTTAAAAACAGACATAAAAGTAACTTAAAAGTTACTTTCCCTAGTAACTAGTTACTTTTGATATACAGTAATTGGTAAAGTAATTCAATTACTTTTAAAAGAAGTAACTAGTAACTGTAACTAATTACTAATTTTCAGTAACTTGCTCAACACTGGTGGTGTCTATGGTAAAGGTCATTTTTTGGTATGTGTTATCCAACATAGGACACTTTTCACTGCTGAGTGGTGGTTAGATTTTAGATTTCTTGATACCCCTTTTACACCCTTTCGCCCACCCATTTGACGTGTAATGCTCCACCCTTGGGCTGTGGTTATTTGAGAGTGTATATAAAGCTAGCTGTAAAATATAGCACTCTCTCTCACTCTTCAGCATTCTCGGCTGGTCGCTGCTTGTGAGTTCGCAGTGCTTTTTTATATCTTTTTTTTTTAAAGACAATTTTGGCGCATTATACCAATGGATCTTCTGAATGTTGAGTTTTTATTTTATCATCCTATTCCTAATGGAATTGTTTATTTGTTCTATTCATCCTGTAGCCATTGAGATCTTTTAATTATAACCGCACTTTCTATCTCTTGTGTTTTGTTTTACTTTCCAGGGAGAAACACAACAACCCAGAGTGAATACACTTTCTCTTAAAGCCCGTATGGCAGAGTGGAAAAGGCTTGAGGAAAAGAAGGTCATCCAAACTGCCTTAGATACAGAGTGTGTAGTGAATTTTAGTTTGTTATTTATTTTACTTTTATGTTTGAATATATCAAGCTGTATTTCAATTATTTTTTTTATTTTTTTATTTTTTTTTTTATTAACATGCATAGGTGTAGGCCTCTGAATGCATCTTTGCATACATCAGAACAGCCACAGAAAGTATCATCTTCACCCAATGAAAAGGCGTTGACAGCTATTGATGAGGAGCAAAAAGACACAGATGGTAAAACACTGTTTTGTTTTTATACTTAACTAAAAGTCATCAACATCTGTTGATTATAACATACTAACTCTTTGGCATGTTTGTATAGGTTTGCAAGACCCAAAAATAAAATTCAGAAGACCTGATTAACCTAAAGCCCCTGGAACCCAGTCATCATTGCCCAAAAAGCACAAGGGACAGAAGACCATTCAAACTGCCAATGACAAAGAATATTTAACGAATATTCACATTTACATTTAGCAGACATTTTTGTCCAAAGCGACTTACAATAATTCATACATACATTCATACACTGATTGCAGTGGCCGCCATGCAAGGTGCCAATCAGCACATCAGGGGCAGTTTGGGGTTCAGTATCTTGCCCAAGGACACTTCGACATGCAGACCAGGTGAATCAAACCAGCGGCCTTCTGATAACAAGACGCTGGCTCTACCCCTGATCCACAGTCGCCCATCGCTATTAGCCTGACTGAATAGGCCATAGCGTATGTTTTATCAGGATGTTTGTTTTGTTTGTTTGTTTTTTCTAACTTATTACCTTATCATTGGGTTGTGAAAAGTGTGTTGCATTCATTAGGCCTTCCTCATAGGTCAGACCCCCTCTCTGAGAGAAGAGGATGAAACAGCGCGTGCTCTCGAGGCTCTCCAGAAATAAGTGAATGAGGCAGGTCTTGATGGTGGTAATTGTGTGATCAACGTGGACACCACTCCTCTGGTGTGTCTACAGCACGATAATTCTCGTTTTACCAGACGAGTAAGATGACCCATATTATAATGGCAATACACTACATATAGTGCCCACTTGTATTAAACAGGACACCAGGACTATCCAATTTAAATAAACTTTATGGTCTCTCTTTAGACATAAGTGCTTATGGATGTGTAGAACAACCAAACATTGAGACATGCAGGCTACATGGTGTCTGTAACCCATGTAACGATAGATTTGACCAGTTGACTGACACAATGAATGGCAAATTTGAGGAAGTAAAAGGATATAACTAAGATTTGGGAAAATCTATGAGTATAAAAATAGCTGTGTTAAAAAATGAAAACAAAAACGTATTAAAAATAGTCTGACAACAAAGTAGATCTGCTGCACTGCTTAGACGTGTTCATGTAAGTGACAGTCGAAAATTTAGGAATCACGGTATCACAATGGCACATTTTGTGTGAGTAAAAGACATGGAAAATGTTTTTGTTTTGCAAATCAAATTGTGTTCACATATTTGTGGAGCACTACAGGAAACCCAAATTTAGGGGATATACATTCATAGCATATAATAGATCAGGGTTTGACAACTACATACTGCTGGAATACTTTGTCAAACAAGGCATTACCCCTGATTTAATGGTGAGAGCCAGCAGGGTCATTCTAATGTATGAAAAAACATACCAACAGCATTGGATAGATTCTCTCAGCTTTCTGCCTATGTGCTTATCGAAAATACCAGCAGCCTTAGTATTTGAGGATATGATGAAAGGTTATTTCCCCCACAAGTCCAACACCTTGGGGAACGAAAAATATGTAGGCCCCCTACCCGGACCCATACTACTACAGGTATGACAGTATGACTGACAGTGAAAAAACAACATTAATGACGTGGTATGAAAGAGAAAGAAACCTTTAATTTCCAGACATAGATTCTTTGTTACTCTGTCAATGAAGTGAAAGTGTTGCGCAGAGCCTGTATGATTTACCAAGATACTTTTTTCAAATGTGAACAGCTTGACCCCTTTGCATTCACCACATTGACATCCAGTTGTACGGGGATATACCAAACACAGTTTCTTTCCAAAGACACTCACTCTCAAGTGTGATGGTGCAAACATTGAGCAGAACAAGACATATTCAAATGTGTCTATACAGTGCCTTGCAAAAGTATTCACCCCCTTTGAACTTTTCCACATTTTGTCACGTTACAACCACAAACATAAATGTATTTTAATGGGATTTTATGTGACAGACCAACACAAAGTGGTGCATAATTGTGAAGTGGAAGGAAAATGATACATGATTTTCAAACATTTTTAAAAATAAAAAACTGAAAAGTGTGGTGTGGTGGTATATACGCTTAAATAAAATTCAGTGCAACCAAATGCCTTCAAAAGTCACCTAATAGGTAAATGGAGTACACCTGTGTGTAATCTAACCTCAGTGTACATACAGCTGATCTGTGAAGGCCTCAGAGGTTTGTTAGGGAACATTAGTGAACAAACAGCATCATGAAGCCCAAGGAACACACCAGACAGGTCACGGATAAAGTTGTGGAGAAGTTTAAAGCATGATTAGGATATAAAACATATCCCAAGCTTTGAACATCTCATGGAGCACTGTTCAATCCATCACTTGAAAATGGAAAGAGTATGGTACAACTGCAAACCTACCAAGACATGGCCGTCCAACTAAACTGACAGGCTGGGCAAGGAGAGCACTGATCAGAGAAGCAGCCAAGAGGCCCATGGTAACTCTGGAGGAGCTGCAGAGATCCAAAGCTCAGGTGGGAGAATCTGTCCACATGACAACTATTAGTCATGCACTCCACAAATCGGGCCTTAATGGAAGAGTGGCAAGAAGAGAGCCATTGTTGAAACAAAGAAACAAACATGTGGAGGAAGGTGCTCTGGTCAGATGAGACCAAAATTGAAGTTTTTGGCCTAAATACAAAACACTTTGTGTGGCAGAAAACTAACACTGCATATGACCCTGAACAAACCATTCCCACCGTGAAACATGGTGGTGGCAGCATCATGCTGTGGGGATGCTTTTCTTCAGCAGGGACAGGGAATCCGGTCCAATCCAGAGTTAATGTGAAGATGGATGGAGCCAAATACAGGACAACCTTGAAAGAAAACCTGTTAGAGTCTGCAAAAGACTTGAGACTGGGGCGGAGGTTCACCTTCCAGCAGGACAATGAGCCTAAACATACAGCCAGAGCTACAATGGAATGGTTTAGATCAAAACATATTCATGTGTTAGAATGGCACAGTCAAAGTCCAGACCTAAATCAACTTGAGAATCTCTGGCAAGACTTGAAAACTGCTGTTCACAGACACTCTCCATCCAATCAGACTAAGCTTGAGCTATTTTGCAAGGAAGAATGGGCAAATATTTCAGTCTCTATATGTGCATCGCTGGTAGAGACTTACCCCGAAAGACTTGTAGCTGTCATTGCAGCGAAAGGTGGTTCTACAAAGTATTGACTCTGGGGGGTGAATACTTTTGCATGCCACACTTTTCTGTTTTTCACTTTTAAAAATGTTTTAAAAACATGTATCATTTTCCTTCCATTTTATTTATGCACCACTTTGTGTTGGTCTATCACATAAAATCCCATTAAAATACATTTACGTAGTTGTAACGTGACAAAATGTGGAAAAGTTCAAGGGGGGTGAATACTTTTGCAAGCCACTGTACAGTGGCTTGAATACCTGAGTCATACTCAAAACATTGAGCTAAAACATGCGCTCAATCATGGTGGACAGCAACTGGGACCATACTTGGATGGTTGCGATCAGATACGTAAATGTGCTATGAATTTGCAGGCTGCTTTTTTTCATGGCTGCATCAAATGCCATGTTCAGTCTGCTTTAAATCCTGTCACTAGAGTCAACTACAGTTTGCTCTTCTGTCGGTGCAGTAACAAAGATGAATGCTTTGAAGAGGAGACATGCTCAAACGGTCGAAGTGATTTTGGAATGTGAATGGGACTAACTCTAGCCTCCGAATGTTTCTGCAAGTTTACAAAAAACCACAACTCCTACAAAAACCCTACAAATGCCATGAAGTTGTACCATAAGGTGTCAGATGTTGAGAAGGTAAAATATTGCAACTTCACCACTTTGTACCTGGCTGTGAACTTGCAAAAAAAGCATCCAATAGGACACCCCAAGATTATCCACCTTATTCCTAGCTCCCATGAGCCCTTGCGTGAATTATGGGTGAGACTTCCGGTATGAACCGGAACCGGCGTTTTTACATGCGAGCTGTCAGCGCTAATCTTTTTCCGCCGATTACGCAAACCATGTGGGAACATCAGCTGTCACAGCTCAGACAAGACGGCATTACAATCGCACTGCCTAATGATATAGAGGGGTGGGAGTATGGCATGAAAAAGTGGCCTAAAATAACATACAGTAGCATATTTAGCTACTTTCTCAACTCTGCCGCTTCGGACGGGGAGGCAATGAATAACCTAAAAGGCTCTGAGGCCTATCAGTAGCCCCTTTCACACAGCCGTTTGCATGCAGGGATCCTGCGCCAATTCTCCGCACCCTCCCCTGTGTGAAAGTTTCAGATGCGGAGAGGGGGGAAATTTCGCTGCGGCTCTGATCCGCCTCTGGAGGTAGTATCAGGGCTGCATTATTGGTGAGCCGTCCCAGTGTGAACGGATAATCCGGAGGCGCGGAGCGAGGGCGTGTCAGTCTGACAGTCTGATAACTACACACATAGGCGTAACATCCACTAGGGACAGGGGGGACATGTCCCCCCCACTTTCCGAAATCCCGTTTTTGTCCCCCCCCCCACTTTTATTTAATCCAGCGGGACGCAGTAGCTCTCAACCGTCCGATACTCAAACATGTCCGCTTGATTAATCTACCCCGGCATATACCGATGTGCTTATTTTACATTAATTTGATGGCAAACTCCGCCCGCCGATGCAACACCAGCTATGCCAGGTTAGTAATCAAGTGAACCCACTCTCGCTGTGAGTCGTGGACAGTTTGTGTAATGATGCTGCGTTCAAAGGCTGCAACAGGCCATTGTCTTCGGCTGGGTCGGGCTCATGATCAAGTATTTGCGTTTTGTTTTTTTTAATAACTCAAATAATGTTTGTATTTCCAGCTAGAAAACACGCATCTCTCTCCTCCCTCCATTGTTGTTTGTGTCGCTGCGTGGTTTTACACGTGACTTGTGTGAGTTATCCTCGTGCTGGAAACGTGACCCCGAGACGCAAGAAGAAAGCAAAAATTATTATTTTTACTGAGGAAAATGACAAAAGTAATAGTAACGCACAGTGATCACTGGTTTGGAAATATTAACGCGTTAGATTACTCGTTACTGAAAACAGTGGTCAGAGAGTAACGCGTGGGCAGTGACAGCCTGTGTCAGCTTTACAGTTACAGTTCATGTGTCGGGCCGGGCTCGGACACAGCGTGCACGGGCCCGGCTTGATTATTTGGGCCCGATCTAAGCTCTACTCGGGTCCAGCCGAGACTTTACTGAGGTTCGCCCAGTGTGAGCAGCAGGAGGACGGTCAGCTCACCTCCAAGAGCCGCGCTGAATCACTGAGACTGATTTAGGGACCGTCATTAAATTACTTAGCATAAATATGTTATACAAAATAATTGCACTTTTTCTTCCATGTCATGTGACCCAGTGACTCCAAACCAGCAGCAGATTGTATTAGTAAACTGGACACATGAGACACAGCTCTTTTTATTGTACTTATTGTATTTTATATGAATATTCATATGCAGAAATTGTGATTTTTTTCTCAGTAACTTCCATGTCAGGTGGCCCACTGACTTCTGAAACAGATTCTGTTTCCATAAAAATGTATAATAATAAAGAAAATAATGGTAAAGTTCTCTAATGTCTCATGTCTTAGATTCTTATTCTGAAATTCGGATTTTTTTTTATTATTATTATTATTATTATTTTTAAGTCTCACCAGCAGTCACCATTTAAAGGGTTATTTTTCAAAGTTTTCTTCCGGGGGAGCATGCCCCCGGACCCCCCTAGTGTTGCAAAGTTACCAGAACAATCTTGGGGAAGCACTGTATGTTCTAAGAATTTTGGACATGTGAGGCGAACTTTTTCTTTCTTTCTGAAGCCGACAACGGAACAAAATAAATGTGAAGAGAGACATCGTGGAGCCGCATATTTTTCTGCTTTTTTGTCCTTTGCCAATCACACCTATGACTAAGCATGATAGCCATGTTCATCATAATGTGTTGCTTTTAAGTAGCTGGGAATATGATTAAAAGCATGTGGAAATGTATAATATGGTATACAAATCAGACCCCCACTTTTTTGTGTCCCCCCCACTTTCCAAACCGATGTTACGCCCTTGACTACACAGGTCCTTTACTCAACTAAATAAAGAGAAATGTCCCACAAAACAACGTTACAGGACCGAACGAAGGTAACGTAGTAACTGTAACTGTCGTTGGCAACTTTTATGAGGGAAAAAAAATACCGCAGCTGTACGTGGAGAAGCGTCCGTCCTCCTGACTCTTCCTTACATTTGTGCCCAAAAAACAGCGCCTGTCACCAGCAAAAAACTTTTAACTCACCAAGTGTTTGTGACGTAAATAGACCTGATTTTTTTAGAGCTGATAATCGTAAACAGTACGTTAAAGACCAGTAAACTTACAAATAAACCGCTACAGGAAACGAAAACCGCTAGCAACCAATGGCTCACTGCTACTTCCGGCGTGTCACCGGAAGTTGGACCCATAATCTTTTCTACATCAGCGCCCCCAGGAATAAGGTGGATAGGCATTTTGATTCCCTTGATAACTATTTGGGGTTTTTGAAGTGCATTGTGCTCTCACTGAGAGGATTATATCATCCTGTCCTGCCCTATAGGTGTCGCAACAAACTCATGTTCCCGCTATGTTGAGCATGTACCGAGAGACTGAACCAGACCACTGACTGTACACACAGTGACAATGACAGGCAGTTGTCAGGTGTATGGGTGTTTTTTGAGCTTCAAAAAGCGGTTGAAAAGGGGTACCTGATTGTGCAAGTGAGGCATTTTCCCAACAAGACTGACACATTGTTCAGGGATTATGTCAAGACATTTCTAAAATGCAAAAGCAAGAGGCTTCTGGTTATCCTGGCCATGTCAAAACACCTGAGCAGAAGGAGAGATAAATCGATGACTATTTAAAAAAGGAAGTATCAAGCTAAAATCTGCGTCAACAAGGCAATGAGGAGTTGCAGCAAGCCTCTACTGAAATCGTTGTGGGGTAGATTCAGCATGAGGAATAACTTACCATCATGTGAGTTGATAACAGAACAAGCCAGATTTACACAGCTGATGTTCAGTGATCATTATAATGTGCAACAGTTTTGTTTCATATCAGATGGTGTGGCTATGGTGGAGTGGTATCATACTGATGTCAAGAGCGTCCAGAACAAAAGATGCCATGACCACAGCCCATGCATGACTCATGCTTTATGATGTGCTGGATAAGTTACAACAACATTTACTTTATTGAGATACTGACAGTTTTGTTTTTACTTCCTGGCCTTGTGAGTGGAATCCTCCCTTAGTTGAATACCCAGGTGATTTGACTGGTGGGTTGAATGATGGTTATGTGTGCAGACTCCCTGAAGAAGATCATGTCACCAAATTCGTATCGGGGGTCCAAAGTGACACGCCCAGCACACAGCACACAACAAAACACAATACAATTGCAAGGGTGTGACGTTAAACGCTTAAAGATCTGCTGTGGTCACCCATGAGTCTCTGGTGAGTCTAGTTCAATCCCTTATGAAAAATCAGAATACAGATTCACACATCATGATTGTTTCTGAAACCATCAACCAATACAAAAAGAGGTTCCATCTCAAGAATGACACAATTACATAGATGATTCAGGTTGTGTACAACACATGTAGGGTAGGTGTTGAGTGATTATACTACACTTCCTTTTGGATATTAGATTAGCTCAAGGGTTTGATGGCAGACAACAACATCCATTCAGTCTGATGGTGAGAGGTCCTTCAAAATGTGGTAAGACATATTAGTCAAGATTGTTATTGAAAATGCATTGATGGTTACTTCACACAATATTGACAATCTTGTATACTTTTACTTGTGTTGGCAACCTTTATATAATCAGCTACCACAGATAAGATACATTAACTTTGTGAGTGGTCTACCGAAATCTGTGTGTGATGATGTACTGTTACCCCAGACAAAACAATCTGCTTATTATAAATGATTCAAGTACAAAATGTTTTTACCAAATGCGCTCATTATAGGAATCTTAATTGTGTATATTTAGCGCACAATCTGTTTATTTAAAACAAGGCTAGCTGTACTAGCTTTAAATACCAAATACCTTTTTTGTTTAAAAATCCTGGAGATAAATACCAGATCAAACTATTAGGTAGTCAAATGTTTACTGGCAAAACCACATTTTTCAGAGGCTTTTAATGATGCCACCAGCATAGCTTATGGCTATCTTCTTATTGATAATAAAGCCAAGACACAAGATTATTTAAGACTCAGAATCACATTGTTGTCAGATTGGTTGTATAGATCTCTAAAAAGCAGAAGGTGTAACAATGTCGAATTTGGAATTTGGTTCTGTTGGAGTTGTTATATAAATTAACACTAATTTTGGGCAAGCAAGTGCTGACTTTATTAATGCTTTGTGTGAAATAGCTCTCAATGTAATAAGCAGCAACATCCCTTTGACTGATAAACAGTGCAAACAGCTGATAAAGAAAAAGTCTATCAATCAGACTGGAGGCATTTTATTACCTCTATTAGAAGCAGCTATAAAATTTATAACCACTCTTTTTTAAAAGGGGTTGAAATGGAACATACAAAGAAAATGTTCTTGGTCCCGCAACAACTGGATGGCTTAAAACAACAGCAACAGCATGAGCAGAACACTGATTCCATAAAGCAAACTGCACAAAAAAAACGAAATGCATAAAGCCATGATCGATGTGCTAAAATTACCGGACACAGACATTTATGAGAAGGTAAAAAAATATTCAGGTATTCTACAGCGATATTTGGCATTGGCGAAAACAGTACGAGTGTGAAAAAACGTATTGACTCTATCACTACCAGGCAGTGAAGGTATTCATACAAACGGCTCCAACCGGTGTACCTTTTTGTCTGGATAGTTATTAAATCCCACTTTGGCAGCGTTAGCTAAGTTTGTACCATCTTTGTAATCCTCACATGTGTAAAAAGGTATGATTCATTCAGGTCTAGGTCCCCATTTGCCGACATGCAAAATTCCAGAGGACCTGTGTCCGTTATTGCCAAAACGGGAGGGATTTCAACAAAAGTAGATTTCTCAATGGATGTCTGGGTGTAAGGAGCAGTAAATCCAACTTGGTCTTCACACACTAGATTTTTAGCCTAGAATATGTCTCTAGACAAAGCCCTAGAACTGTGGCTGGAGCTCTGCGACTCTTGGTGACTGACTTCTTTTTGACAGATTTGCGTAACTGTTTTACGTCCCCCACTATGTTTGTAGTGGCTGATTTAAATGGGGGTAAACCAGACTGAACCGACTTTTTGACAAAGGCACCGCCATCCTCAAAAAGGCTGTGAAACCCATTACCGTATTGTGAACTGGCCCCTATAAATCCTGGTAAATCTCGCCCTGCTTGGTTTATATAGTATGAAATATATCTAGCATCATCGCAAGTGAACAGAGTGTGTGTCATTTTCCAAATAGTGATTAGAAAAACTGCTTCATGGGCCTGAAGTGTAGTTTGACATGCATTTGCCGTATATTGAATTTGATCATTTTTCAATGAGATCTCTGTATCATCAATAATTGATTTGGAGAGTGATGTGTAGTGTGGCTTGTCATAACTCAGAGTGGGCCTCTACGCCTTGTCTCGTCCGACACATTTTTACATTGAAGAAGTGGTACATAACTATCCTCCAGTAGTTGATAATCCACAACATCGCTACAGAGCAGCCATGGTCCAAACTATTCCACAAAGGGCCGATGTGGCTGCAGCAGCACACCAGACCTGACTCATTTAATCAAATGATCTCAGTCTTCAGAAAGTTGACTGGTCAAACTGTGTGCTCTTGACTGGTTGGAACAAAAACCTACAGCCACACAGCCCTTTGTGGAATAGTTTGGACATGCCTGCTATAGAGAAATATATTATAAGTTCCTGCGTGGCTATTGGCCGGGTATGGACCAGCATAGTGTCTCCTAAACCAGCCTTTAAATGTCAAAGTATATCCTTCAGCCCCCGAGAAATTAACAAAATTTGTAATATTGTTATTCACTCGATTTAGGCATGAAATTGGCGGGGTTACTATGTATTTTGAAATACATTCTTTCAGTAATCTAGAGAATCATAGAAACCAACAGATAGAGATATAGTAGCCTATATGTCCTCTGTGTGTTAATAGTCATGGATAACCAAATCATCATCTGCCACTGGGAAACTATTCCTCACACGTGGATATTGGACTTCAATAACACTGACTTCATATGGTTTGTTCAGAACTATCAGTTCTGCTAATTTAGTCCATATTACCATATCTTGTTATCTGGATATACAGTACATGTAATGATGCATTACTAGGCGGTGTGGCATAAAACCAGTTTTTCTCCACAGCTCTGGTAGGCATGTGCCACTACTCAAAACTGTGCCTGTAAGCAGTTAGCACATAGTTTTATCACATAGTTTTATCACACATCGACGATATCTTTTTCAGGGAGCCACAAGTTACATTTCTTTGGCCATTCCAGCCATTTAACAAGGACCATGCTAATTTCTTTCTGGACAATATTTTTTCTATTTTAAAAGCTTTGTTTATATCAATAATTGCTAGTTGTAGCTCTGCCTCATAGAATGTACCTTTCCTGGCCTCACCCGCACAATCTAATAGTCTGTAAGCAGGTGGATCTCTAAATAACTTGTTAAAGACTGTCTTCTCGTTGTCTTTATTTGTTTTATGTGTTGCTGTTATCCTGCAACAGTCATGTTGTTTTTAGGGGATGCTGACAACTGACCTAACCAGTCGTTGATGTGTGAGGATGTATTGACATGTTTAATTCTTTACCTCCAGTACCTTAGAAGACAGTGGATGGTAGAACACCAGATGTCATCAATAGTACTTTTATTTTTCTTTGAAAACATGTTGCCAAAGGACTGCAGTTGAACATTTTCCAGCTGGCTAATACTAGTACATTTACAGAACCATGTAAATGGATTATGAAAAATAAGTACAATTTAAGGCGCATCGTCCTTATGAATAAATAAATGAAATGAACCTGTTCAGCCTTTCAATTATTTTTTTAAAGCTTAAACTAATTGTAAATAAATGTACCTTAATAATCCCAAATCAGACAAACAACAACAAACAAAAAAACTGAACACAGAGGAAGGAATAAATAAAATAACTTAAAGTTTTAACATGTTTTACATTGATTTAAATTTCCAGTCTGTTCGATAAATTCCATTGATATTTCTAAAGAACAGAAATTATTTCTCACAAGCTTTTAGAATATTTATAGTATACACTGCTGGAACTGTTGATGCACATTTCCTCTGACTGTTGGATGCCCAACAGTTTTAAATCAAAACCATTAGAACGGCAACATTGCTCTTGATAAAAATGTACCACTTAAAATGATATACCTCTGAACTCAACTATATGTGTATCTGGTATTAACAATAAAATAATGATTCACTTCCACTCAGTACAACTACAATCTGGACCTAAGTTTCATATTCACCAGTAAACTTTTAAAGAACATGCTGAAGTAGAACATTACACTTTTAGCAGAACATTACATGTAGATGTAGAACATTACACAAGAATCAATAATGTCTATACCTTTCCAAACCCCACTGTATGAATTCAGATATCCCTGTTGGGCCAACTCAAACACAGCTATTTCCCTGGATCCTAACCAGTTCATGTTTTGAAGTATAAAGTATCTCCACAGTCTCAGTTTATTGGGTCTTGTTCTGAAACATGGCCACAACAATCTGTGTGAGGCAGTGTCCAAACTCATCCAGGACCATGTGCTCAGCCTGGCTAGGGCTCTGGGCCTCCCTCTCAGCCTCCTTGGCCCTGGCCAGCTGACAGCCACACACAGCCTCCACCACAGCAGGAGTTATCACTGATACAGGAGATCTGAACACATACAAAGACACACAATTGCATGAGGGGTAAGCCCATTCCTATCGTGCTTATGTTACACTGTCCACACTGTACATCAGGGAAGCAGAAACAATGGGACATTACCACATCAAAATCATAATGAAGTCACCTTCATCCCAAACCTCTTGCTTTTCTTTGAAATTCAAATCAGATTTACTAAACTCTCTCAATTTGACAATCTGGCGAGGTTTCATTCACAAAAAATCCTCCCACACAGTAAAAGCTAAAAACTTTAAACAAAGCTTGTGGCTGTTTGGGATCAGGAGTTTTTAATGTAAAGGTCATTTACACCAAATCATGTAGGACCCTTAAAATAAACATGTAAAAAAATAAACATGTAAAATCTTCTTCAACTGGGTTCAGGAAATGTGCATGTTACAGTTTGTAATGGCTTGGTTTGTTGCAAACTATATGATGTGGCATTTTTTCCCTCCATGTCTAAACAAAATATGAATATTTACTGCTTAGCTCAATAAACATCACAAGTCTTTCAAACTATTATGAACTAATTTCTGACATTGTCAGCTAGATGCATTAGAAAAAAGTAAAGAAATCTGGGTTAATTCCACAAAAACAGTGAGATCATTAAGCCCTGCTTGACTGGAAAACAGCTAGAGGAAAAAGATTAGCCAACAGTTGATTTTCAAGTTTAGTGCAGTTGATGATGTCAGACAAGTTTAATTTTTGTAAAATAATGTTCCTATTGACTGCGGGAGCAACATGACATCATCCAGTATTCAAAAAACCAAGCCATTAATAATTGTAGCTTGCGAATTTCAAATATGTTTAAAAAATGTGTTTTTCCATCCCCAAGATATATTTAGCAAGATCTGTGGCACGCAAGTTTTTAATGCAGGACCAATAACTTAAAGATGTGATAATATTGTTTCAATAACACATAGAATCAAAGTTTGGTTGCAGGAAAGTGAGACCAAGAGAAATTCATTTTAGAAAAGTTGAAAAACTTTGTTGAAGTATAAAAAAAATGTTTAGACTTATTAGTTTGATTACTGTATACATTTTGCAACTTTTTAAATTAATATATGTTGTAAATCATCCTTTGGGTGAATCAGCATTAAATGACCCACGACAAATCTAGCGTTGCAAATAGTAGCACAAAGGGACGTGAAAAAATTAGAAAACATTACTACACTGATCAACAGTGTGACAACACAGGGCTGTACTCTGTCGAGGAATGGTTGATGAAGATGGATGAAAAGGTCTATTTGCAACTGCAAAACACCAAGATAAGAAGACTACGGAAGCGCATTGCGTTCACTGGATAAAAAAAAAATTTGACACCTTATCTCGTAATTATGAGAAAAGATCTCATAATTATGAGAAAAGATCTCGTAATTACGAGATCAGGATCTCGTAATTATGAGATCATACTTTTACAGTAAATACTCCCGGTAATAAACTGAAGGTACCACAAAGGTATCCGGATTTCAAAGTAAAGGACGACATGAGAAAAAACAACAACAACAACAAAAAACATTTTTTTCCATAAGTAGTTCAAGATTCATATACTGCTGAACTAAGTACTCCCTAGAATACTTGTGTAACGATAATGAAGTACTTCCACTGTGTACAATTAAGTAATCCTCTGTCAAAATCCTTATCCTCGTATGCTTCATGGGTCTGACTGTGAGACTGCAGTCTGACCCACACAGTTGCCACGATTACCGGAAATGTTATTAGATAGAAAAAAACGGTGTGGCTGATTTGACCAAGCAAACGCGAACCACGGCTGGCTTGACCACAATCAACGACGCACCTTTCCTCATCTCATAATTACGAGATCTTTTCTCGTAATTATGAGATCTTTTCTCGTAATTACGAGATCCTGATCTCGTAATTACGACATCTTTTCTTGTAATTCTGAGATCTTTTCTCGTAATTACGAGATCCTGATCTCGTAATTACGAGATAAGGTGTCTATTTTTTTTTATCCAGTGAATGCAATGCGCTTCCGTAGAAGACAGCTACATGCAACAAATAAAAACTTGAGAACAAATTTGTTCATATGATGCTAGCATGAAGCCCATCTCTTTTACCTCAGACATGGCAGTAGGTTTTAGGACCAACCCAAAAACACTGAAGCTTTCACTGTTACCAAACTCACTGACATACAAATAAGAATCAAAATGCCCATCCAAAGCACTATTTGCTTGGCTATACCTCAAGTAATATCATCATTGTGCCTCAGGGTGCAACTCAGCACGCATCTGTCTTCTCTATTTCCCGCAACTCTGCATTGAGATTTAGAGAACGCTCCAACACTCAGCTTCTAATATAATAATTCAGGACAGTCCTATTAAGTTTACGTGCATAGAGAAGTCTTACTATTACAGCTGCCATGTTGACTGCTTTAATATAGCAGCCGCAACAACATAGTAAGGGGGGTCAAACTTAACCTACTCACTTGTTGCCATTGACAAACTTCTCTTTGAGGCCCATTTCTGAGCCATTGAGAAAGTTGCTACATCCAACACATTTACAGCTGGAGGTACACTTGATGTTAGCCTGCAGACACAAAAAAGTACAAAGTGTCTTAAATAGTCAGTTTTGTATAAACAGTTACATGTGACCTGTGGAGAGAAATTAGTCAAATTTCTCTTTTGACCCCACACTGCCAAAAAGGTGGACAACAAAATAAATATAAGCATGTGTAAAGAGGACTGAAGGGAATATAATTTACAGTCAAAAGTTGACCCCCGAAGTTGTCAATCAGTAGACATCATACTGTGTGTAATATCGATAAATATGAATAATAATTCAAACTAAACGTATTATCATTAGCCAATAAGCAACTGACCCAAGAATTGTGTGAATTGGGTTGAATAAATTACTTGCCCCATGTTGTGAAATGTATATTATCGGCTACTTAACACAAAGTGCAATCATGCCGTCTTCCTATGAAACTGTAAAAGACACACCAGTGACAACATGTCTGGCTTTACCCAGGTGCAGCAATTTGATGTCATGAGCCTGCAACCAGTGTGCTTTGTTTTTTATTCTTCTGTGGTTATAAGTTAATCATACATATACTGGACACCAAGAACACCTGGTTGCCTGACCATGAGATATAAAACAAAAATAAAATAGGTATGAATGGTGAATAATAGGGGTGTCACGATTCTCCAAATCCATGATTCAATTTGACCTTTGATTTTAATGTCCAGTTGATTCAATTTTCATTTTCAGCACTGAAGCGATGTTACTGATTGACTTTGATTTCTATGCACTGACATGAAGTTCCTCTGAGTGTGTCAAACTCAAGCAGAGGAGAGAAGCATGGATACTTCTACGGAGATAAAAGACACCAAAACATGGTAGAGACATTCAGCAGAGTTCTTTATTAGCTAAATGACTTTCGGTTCAAACTCTCGGTGTGGTGGAAAGTCTTGCAAGATTTACCTGCCAAAAAGGAAATTATGCCCACATTCAGTGCTTGGACGACTCTGTTTCTGACACAGACACATTCTTACCACCACATTTACAGTGGTGTAGGAACTGTTTACTCGAGAAAATGAGACACATTATGTATCTGGGACTAAGGAGCAGACTGCAAAGTGTCCGGTGTAACGTGCATGAACTCAGCACTGACAACACAGAACACTCTCCCTTCTCTGTCTAGCAGTTAACAATGCCACAATGTCAACGACAGAGGAAAAAAGCCACATTACAACTACGTTCATTAGTGGACAGGATGACTGTAAATTATCTGATGCTATACTTCGTATTAGACGTCACCAACAATTTATCAATAGAAAAGACTTGCAGAACTGGAAGTAATGCTTGGTGGATTGTCGAAACTGAAGGCTAATTTCTATTAATTTTCGATTTCAAATCGAAATCGTGACACCCCTAATGAACAAGTAGTATAAATCTACCTTAATGTTCAGTGTGTGTGTGTGCGTGTGTGCGTGTGTGTGAGAGAACCTCATAGCACTCGCAGTAGTTCTTAAGGCAGCCAGAGCGTTTACAGTTGCAGCCTTTGTTGTGCCAACCTTTAACCCCTCCTGACTTCCCACCAGCAACCTTAGACCTGAAGGCATCTGGATTACGACCTAAACATGACTACAGTGACAACACCAGCAATTATTACATGAGGAGAAACAGGGTAATGACTTATTTAATGTGTTAACATCAGTCAATCAATAAATAACTTGTATGTGGCTAATCAGCTTTTAAATACGTAAGCAGAATTTTTTTCATCACAATCCTGACAAAAGCCAAATAAGAAATATAACAAAGATTTACTGACACGGTCTCATGTATAGATACAGATATTAGCCCCCTGCACTATTGTCTGCACAGCTGTGTCTACAACTGGGCCACTCCAGGTAGACTTGTTAGCATACAAATTTTAGACATCTTTGTTATTTATTAGCCTGTAACACATCCCAGTATGACTCCTTAAACTAACTATGCTGTTTATGCTTTGTCATATGAAGAAATACTCCTCCAAAGCTGCCCTATTTACAGTGGTGGTCAAAAGGTTACATCCACTTGTAAAGAACATGTATACCACAGCAGTCTTGAGTACCAATGATTTCTACAGCTCGCATTGTTCTGTGATGTAATGAGAGGAACATATACTACTTTGTCACAAAAAGTTTGGTTAAATAATGAATTTATTGTATGTCTTCTGATATTATGCGTATGCAAAATCCAATGTTTGGTTAAATGTCTCTTGGCCATTTTCACCTCAATTAGGTGCTTTGATACCCATCCACCAGCTTCTGGTAGTCATCTGGTTGAACGTTTCACCACTCCTCTTGACAGAACCTATGAAGCTTTCTGGCATATACTTGTTTCTTCTGCAGAGTCAACATGTTCTCGGTCTGGTTCAAGTCAGGATGTTGGGAAGCCCAAAATATCTAAATTCTAGCCTGATTTAGCCATTTCTTTACCACTTCTGATGTGTGTTTGGGATCACTGTTCCATTGGAACACCCAGCTGCACCCAAAGCCAATCTTATGGCTGATGATTTTAGGTTTTCCTGAAGGTTTTTCCTTTTTTGGAGATAATTCTCCTCCATTATTCCATTTACTTTCTTTGGAGCACAAGATCCACTGGTAGCAAACTGTCCCACAGCATAATACTACCAACATGACAGTAGGTACAGTGTTCCTGGGGTTAAAGGCCTCGCCTTCTTACCTCCTAACATATTGCTGGTCATTGTGACCAACCAAGTTTTCCTCCAGAAGGTTTTTTCTTTGTCCATGTGATCAATAGCAAACTTCAGTTGAGCTTTAAGTTTGCATCCGGAGCAAGGGCTTCTTTCTTACATGGCAGCTTATCAGCTCATGTTGATGTAAAACACACTTCACCGTAGACACTGACACCTGTCTTCCAGCAGCTTCTAATTCATTGAAGACTCGCTTTTTGGTGGTTTTTTGTTGACTCTTGACCATCCTGACTGGTTTTCTCTCAGCAGGAGGGGATAGTTTGTGTTTTCTTCCTGATCGTGGCAGTGACTCAACTTATGTCACACACATTATACTTACAGTTTGTACAGCTGATCTTGGGACCTGTAACTGCTTTGAAATGGTTCCACTTTCCTGTCTTGTTCAAAACTAAAATCTTTTTCATGTAATTGCTGAGCTCTTTAGACTTTCTCATTATAGTGACTGTGGCTGAGTCTAGTAAGTGTATCAAACAAGCCCTATTAAAATGGGCCCAGAAAAGTCTTCATCTGTTATCAATCAGAATCAGTCAGAAGAAGTTAAGAGGCCATGCTAAAATAAAATTTAATTGACACAACTTTCTAGACTCACCAAAATTGGTCTCTCAATTTGTTGGACGTTGACCCAGCAGATTAATTCACATTTTCAGAAGACCAACAATAAATTCATTATTGAATCAAGTTTAATCTACGGCCAACAAGTCTGTGAGTTGAATAGGAAAAAAAATTATTATTATATTATTATTATGTTTAAAAATTATGTCGAAACTTCAAAAAGTATTTTTATTCATGGTCAGAGTTCTAAGGTTGTGTTTTGTTGCATATACATTAATTCCTACGTCAAGGTCAATAACGGAGCATTAAGTGGATACACAAAAGGCAAAAAAAACAAAATTCTCAGCGGGAATATTGAGTAGTCACTCTAAATTTGAACTGATTGCATAATCCAATTAAGAGAAATAATAGCTAAAATAAATAAATAATAAAATAATAAAACAACATATAATTTTCTAGCAGGAGACCAACCTTTCTCCTGAGGAACAAGAGAAATAAAAAAAATGGATTTAAAAAAATATATTCTTCTTATAGCCATGGGCATGCAAGAGGGGCCGCAATACTAATTTCAAATAAAGCGACTTTCCAGCTCTCAGCGCAAATCACTGATAAAGAGCGATGTTACATCCTGGTTAAAGGTTCCTTGATCATGAACAAGTAACACTGATTAATGTTTACAGACCATTAGGTAATGATGAAATGCTTATTAAAAAAATATTCAACATAATAGCTGCAGAATCCTCCAGTGTCCTGATTTGTGAGGGTTGGAATGTCCAGTTACAACCTGGTGTTGTTTCTACCAATTTAACAAAAAGAATACATTCTGAGACATTAACAGTTACTAATTACTGAAGAAAGTAGGTTTGATAGACATATGGCGAGAATATCACCCAATACAAAAACAGTTCACTTTCTTCTCACACTGTGATGATGTCCACTCCAGAATTTTAAACATTTTTCATGTTTAACACAGAGAGACATCTGATCATGCAGATGTGTATTTGTCACTTCATTTAGATAACAAAACTAAAGACACCACATGTAGATTTCAGGTTATCAGCCTTCTAAATAACCCTCAGTGTAAAAAAAAAAAAAATATTGAACAGGAATTTAAAGACTACTTTGAGCATAATGACAATGAGGAAATATCCCCTGTTACTTTATGGGATGCTGCCAAGGCTGTAATTAGAGGGAAGTGTTGGGCCTCGTGCCTCCATATACAGGTCTCAAACAAAGAGAAAGGCCTGTAGTTGAAACCAGAAGCCTAAAGTAGTAGTTCCTCAGCCACAAGGACTACAGAACAAAAAACAGGAAAGAGGCCAGCCAGGTGTGAAAAACGTGACCACGTTTACCTGCCCCTAGGACGTCCCCTGGTCCCTCTTGGCTGTGAGCCAGGAAGTTCCGCCAGGATCACAATGACGTCACACCCACGTTAAAAGGTCACGGAGCACTCTTGCTCTTTGTACTCAGGGAGTGTCTGTTGTGGGGAGACTTCGGTCACGCAACTGCTGCCATAAGGGTACAACTTGGAGAAACGTTTTTCATTTTTCATTTTTTCTTTAGCTAATTTCAGTTCCCTCCTTGCTGGACGAGACAGAGACTGTTTTTGTTTCACTTTCATTTTTGTTCAGACGTTCGTCATAATTGTTTTGGATCCCGAGAGGAACGCTGCACAACCCAGCCGTTCCCTCATTACCTGCAGAAGGAAGAAAAGAATCTTCAGAAGGAACAAGACCGTCCCTTCCTTTGAGTCGACCGATCGCTGTGAACAGAGCCGGATTAAATAAATGGACTACACTAGGCAGACTGTATTTTTTGGGCCCCCCTCCATCGATGTTATTTATGAATTGACATCTGATACTTGCCAAAGTTACTAATAGGATAATTCTAATTTTACATAGCATAGTCGTTGGTTACAAATTATTTTTTTGTATGCCAAAATAAGTCATGTGTTGTATATTAAACAGACTTTATTTTCATTATTTAAATGTTATTACACGGCTCTATTTAATGCTATTAAATTATCCTTATTTTATCCATTGCGAGTGTCATTGTTAAAGCAGTAGTACCAGTAAATCACCAATAGGTGTCAGCATTGCTATGTAAACAGAGCAAATCAGATAAATGTTATAAGCTATTGCATTTTGCAGAAAATCTTTGAATAGTTAAATAAGTTGTCAAATATACAAAGACCGATACAATTTGCAGTAAGAGAAAGTGTGCTGTAGTGGTAAAGATGTTTATTTCATGGAAAACCGTCACCCCTCTTCCATTTTCTGGTATTCAATACTCGGCAGCTCAGCTTCTGGACTGGACTGTTCAGCAGTTCTCTCCACTGGTCCGGACGTTTCTCTCTCACTCTAAAAGCAGATTTAATCACAGAAACATCGTAGAAAAATAAGCCATCATTAAATAACTTGATCCATACCTTATGTTTGATCCAAGAACACATTTTTTCACTTGTCTTTACTAACCTGTTCAGACAGCCAAGGAAAACAAGCCTGAATTTGGTGAACAAAAATTCTTGTCCCTTCTCCTGGAGCCCATATTCACACCTGTGATTAAGTACAGGAACAAGAAGACAAACATGAACCCCTCACAATTATCAAGACCATTTAGAAACTGTCCAGCAATAAATAATAATAAATAAAACGAGCAGCACTTACTGAGGAAACCATTTAGCTTGCTCCACTCAGGGATATTCTTCAGCCTTCCAGCATCGCAGGCCTCCATCGCAGCAGAAACACATCTTCACAGCATCATCACGATCTTGTGGAGAAATAATAACATGTATACATAAGATGAAAGACAGTTGTTTGAGATTTGAATACACTTGGTTTGTTCCTCATATTTCATTTCATTATAGTATAAAGTATAGCCCTATATTATACATTCAATTTATATGCATCTTATATTTGATTATAATATTCACTTTACTTATTCAGATTTAGATTTTTAAATGGAAAACTTACATTTACAGATGCTTTCTCCTGAGTTTTGATGAGGCGAAGTCCTCGATAATGTCTTTAAAATCCAGGGAGGTTGTAAATCCATTCTCAATTGCCAACAGGGCAAAGGCATTCAGTTTTTTCTCTTTTACTGTTGCTCTCCGGTATGTTTTCATTCGTTTCAACAAAGAAAATGATCTTTCTCCTGAACAGTTTGCAATCGGTAATGTCAGATACATGCGAAGGCAAATGTCCACATTAGGGAAAGCATCCCTCAAGCCTAGCTCTAGGAACCTCTTGTACATGGCCATGACTGATTCTTCATCTTTTACCATTGAGATGAACTGGCAAAACTCTGCTGTAAAGTCCTCCTCCAAAGCGTCTTCAGCTACGTCTTCGGGCCGCGTCTCCGGGCCTGGCTCGGCCTCTGGCCCTGCTAACATCCGCAGGTTTACAGCTGTCGGGCGGCTGCCCGACAGAAACTTCTGTATAGCCCCCCGTTGTCTCTTCTTTTGTTCCTCTTCATTTTTTTTCTTTTTACATTTTGCTGCACCCGAAAGCATCCTGAATGTAAGCCTACTCAAAAAACGACCTGGCTGCCTGCTAGCTTAATTGTCCCGCTTAGTCCTGACCGGCTGACCTCCGCACTGGACTTAACTGACTGGCGTTAATGTGACGTGACGTGCCATAACGTTACGTTACGTTAAGATAAACAACGTCACTATTTTTAGTTAATTAATCAATATTGATATATCAACACTGAAGTAATTTGTATATATATATATATATATATATATATATATATATATATATATATTTTTTTTTTTTTTTTTTTTTTTTTTTTTTTTTTTTGGGTCCCTCTGCCTGGGCCCCCCCCTGCCAATCAGGCCCTAGGCACGTGCCTAGTTTGCCTTTGCGTTAATCCGGCTCTGGCTGTGAACAGCCTGCCGTCAGCAGTCAAGGATGCTAACGCTGACCCAGCGCTCGCGCTCCCGAACGAGTTGGGGCTTCGAGTCAGTCGGGCACCCACGCTACCGCAACGAGTGGCATCCAAGTAAGAGGCTTTTGTTTGGGCAGAAACAGATAGTATACAGTGTGGTTTTCTTTGTTGTGCTTTTATTTTGTTGTGAAAGGACCCCCGAGTTCGATTTATGGTTACCTGTACTGTGTGCTAACTGTGTTTGCTACGCTCGCTAGGAGCTCATTCAGGCTAATCCAGCCTGTATAGTCTTGCCGCCGTGTGTGACCACAATACGTCGTATTCCGGCTAGATCAGCGGACGATAAACAAACCTCGAATCGCTTGTCGGCCATTGTTCGAGGGAGAGACGACCGCTGTGCACCACATGGTCATTTGTTTGTTTCTTTGTTGTCTACTAAGCCCCGCTTAGCTTCTTCCCTCTTTAACTAACACACACACACACACACACACACACACACACACACCGAGATACACGTACTGTTTTGGGCGACCTGTTGTAACTAATATTTAACAACCCCGCTATAACATAAGACGTGTGTCCAGCATATTCCCTTTATTGACTGTAAAGACGGACTTCTACCCTTTTGGAACTGTGGGTATCATCCCTGTAAATTCACCCCTCGTGTGAACAAAACCGCACACGAGATCAAAGACGTCGCAACCGCTGCCTTTGTTCAAACCTCGCGCGCACGTGTAGTGACCACCTTTGGTCGATAGTCACTGCCGCCATTTTAGAATTCCAGGTATATGAATCAGTGAATCTGAATTCATCACCTCGGAATCCGCGTTCTCGCGTGACACAAAGTCACGCCCGGTGTTTCCTGTAGTCTCTTCGAGGAGACTTCCTAAGTCACGCCCACTAATTTGTAGTCCGGTGAACGTGACTTCCCAAGCCACGTTCGGCCATCTTTGAAGTCTTTATTGGGGACTTCCTAACACACACACACACACACACGCGCGCACACGCTCACGCCTCCACCCCGGTACCCGTTTGGCTTGCTTGTGTTTTGACGTTGTTAGCTTTGTGAAGGAAATTGTTGTTTGTTAAAGTAGGTGGTTTGCTCTGTGGAGTAAGCTTTAATAAACACTGTTGACTTTAACTGAGCAGCATCTGTGATTACTTTGCACAATCCCTTATTGTAGTAACTGCTGGTTGAGATGGTCAGTGCTCGGATTCACGCCTTCCCTCTTGTCTAATTATTGATAATTTCATAATATTGACAAATTGACTAATTTTCAGGCTATGAGACTCACAGGTAAATCATTTGATTATTGATCCCTGATTTCAGGGTGGTGCCCCGTGTTCATTAATGACTCATAGTTACCTAGGTTTCATTAATCAACTATAATAATTTTTGATTAATTAATAATAATATTAATTAATAATCAATAATCAATAACGATTCCCAACAGAAGCTTATCATGTGGTCTTCAATAAGGTAAAAGGAAAAACAGAAACAGCTAAAGGATTTACTGGAAAAATAAAAATATTTATAAACAAAATATATAGAATGCAACATTCCCTCACTTGTTAAATCAAATGAATACAACAAATCAGTCAATAAATAAAAATTATGACAGTCAAATGGAGATGAAGGCAAAATTCATAAAACAACGGTATTATGAGAATGGCTCGAAAGCCAAAATGTTACTGGCATGCAGAATATGCAAGCAACAAGCTTTATACACATAGCCCAGGGGTGCTGAACCTTTAGCCATAACTATTTTTTTAGAATCATTAGACGTACCCTCAAACAGAATCTAACAAAATACAGCAATGACACAAAAGACAATGAAAGAGGAGACAGACATTGCCATTTAGTTATAGTTGCAATGGTTGCAATGAATTAGAGGACATGATTCCAGACCTAATTGAGACTGACCAAACAGGATTCATTATAAATAGACAGACACATGACAACGTGAGATGTGCTTCACACCTGGTCTAGTGTATGAGCAAGGATCACGCAGAGTCTATTATTTTTAGCCTTGATGCCAAAAAGGCATTTGACTCTTGAGAGTTGGGAATACTTGTACTACAACATTTTAGATTTAACAATGTAGTAATTGGATGTCTGAAAAGTTTATACCTCCCCCCCTTAACCAGGATCAAAATAAATGACAGTCTTTCCAGATCAGTCCTGCCTGAAAGGGGTTGTTGCCAGGGCTGCCCCTAAAGTCCTGCCCTCTTCACATTTTTATTGAACTGCTTGCACATGCAATTAGAGAAGACAGAGATATTACAGGGATACTGGTTGACGAAACTGAATACAAAATATGTTTGTATGTGGATGATATCCTGTTAACCCTTACCAGCCCAGATTCGGGCCTACCTAAATTAATGTCTCACCTTCATCAATTTGGTGAATATTCAGGGTACAAATGAAACCTCCATGAAACACAAACCATTGTGTGCAATTATTCTCCGCAGGCACCTGTACAGAAAATATGTAATTTCAAATAGGAAGTACTTAGGGGTCCAAATACTAAAAGATTTATCTACAATTTACACAATAAATTATTTCCCCACTACCAAGGAAATTATAGCTGATCTTAAAAGATCGATTTTATTAGCTCTGGACATGGAAATTCAAATAGCTGTCATTAAGATGAATACTTTATTGTGGTAAGATTTAACAACAGATTAACAAGTGGAAAATAATGATTTCTGGATTTATTTGAACAGGCCAAAAACCCAGGATTAAATTTAGTACAGTACAGTTACTCAAAGAAAAGGGGGGTAATGTCTTCCATGTCTGGAGAATTACTACAAAACTGTACAACTCAGATATCTAGTTAACTGGTGCAACCCACACTACGTTGTTAAATTGAAAGATTTAGATCAAAGCCAACTAGATATACCTCTTCAATCGCTAATCGGGGGTGGATCCCTTTACACCATACATTCAGAAAAATTGAACCGTTGAACTGGACAAAGGTCCCCCTGGATATTTGGTTCAGACAATGCAAAGAGTTAAAATTGGAAAGAAAGTCACATGATGGGTGGCACATGAAAGTGACTTGCACAGCTGGAAAAAAGATATAAGCAATGGACCTTTTAAAGGAATTACAGCACACTGCCAAATCTGCTCCAATGTAGAAATAGATAGCTTCCAGCGGGAGACTACTATCTATAAAAACAGGTTTTCTTCAGATATCTTCAAGTGAGACACCATTTCAACAAAAAATTCAAAATCACTCAGGAAGTGAAACAAATTTGATTAATGTATTTGTCAATGGATATAAGCACTATATCCACAGAAAATCGATTGCTAGAAATCTAAATGGGAAATGGAAGCCAATACAACTATCACAGAGGAGGACTGGCTAAACATTTTTAATACCTAACTACTTCAGGTCAATGGAGAGAATTTGTGTGGAAGAATATTATTAGGTTTTCATCACCCCAAAGATCAAACAGTTACAAAGTGGCAAACCAGGATATGGTCACTGCTGGACAAGGTGCAGGAACTTCTTGGCTGATCAGTTCCACATATTTTACGACAGTTTAGTTTTGATTAGTTTACTAAGTGATTAAGTAGTTTTAGTTTAGTTTTTATCTAGGAATTTAATTTAATTTAGCTAACTATAATAACCTTGGTGTGTGCGTGTGTGTGTATACACAGTGTTCAAAATCCAAAGCACCTCCACTTTAAGCCGAAGAAGGTTTGAATGTCGCTTGACTGTGAGACGGCAGAGGCGGCGCAGAGTTCAGGTCGAGCAGAACTGGACAACTTGGACCGGGAACTGGTGAAAAAGGCGTACAAAAGTGTGCGTGACAGCATGACTTCGCTGAAGACTTTTAGAAGCTAACAGGTACACTGTGCTTCAGATTCTTGCTTCTTCTGCTTCTTTCAACCAGCTGAATTCTGGTTGTTCAAGCCAACACCCTAAATGTACACTTTCCCATAGTTGGAGCAGATTCCGCAGTCAAAGTCTTTCCGGAAGTGTACGGCAATAAATGCCAACCAGGCTGTTGGCAAAATGCCACTTATGTTCCTGGATACTTCAGAAAGAAGTACAAGACACAGAGCTGACTGTGAATCTCACAAATCTAATTTCCCCAAAATAAAAAACAAAGACAAAAAATTAAAAAAGGCGACAACAGAAGCGGTAAATGAACGTACTAATTTAAGACCTAACTAAATGTAATTTAAGACCTATATGCACAATGTGGATGTATTCAAGACTTTTTAAGACCCCGCAGAAACCTTGTAATACCGCCTACGTCATCATCACCATCTCATGCAACCTAACAGTGATGTTATCTGAATGAACAGTGGACTCCAAATTGAAGAAAGTACTGTCAAACACTGAAAACCTTCTAGTCCCCTGTTCATTACTAAATTAAGAGTGTAAATCAAGAGAGAGAGAGAGACACGGACAGAGAGACAGTCAGTGCGTTTACATGACACTCAAGAAAACCGAATTACTGTTAGTCCGACTATGATCGGATCTTTAAGATGTATGTATACACTTTAGTCTGACTAAAATCGGACCGGATCGGATTTCTCATAGCCGAATAAAAGCACCCAGATTATTCGATTGATAATCGCATTACTCCTGCATGTATACGTTCCAGCGGATCGGATCGGATTTTTGCGTTCTGTGCAGGCGCGAGATTTTTCCCCGGGGCCGTGAGCCGGAAGTAGTCGGACGGCGGCGGCGGCGTCTTTCCTCCGAAATCACCGCAAGAAAGAGCGCCATTGTGCACCTAGTTTGTGTAATTATCATGTACAGCATATACGAAGTGTACAAAGATGTAGCTTCGTCTCGCTCTTCGTACGCCATCTTTCTTGAATGCCGAGGCAGCTGGTGACGTAAAGAGGTCAACCGGAGGTGCTTCTGTAACCACAAGTTGAAATGGGTACAGCGCCACCTAGCGTACCGAGGTATGACATGCCCAATAATCTGATTTTCTCACCGGCATGTATACTCGGATAATTGCAGTTGTCTGACTAAGTAGCATAGTCGAACTATGGCTGTAATCCAACTAAGCTGTGCATGTAAACGCACTTAGAGAGAGATGAAGAGAGGCAAAATGGACAGATACTTTTCAACAGTGAAAAGAAAATCAGCCGAGCCAGGCAACGGTGATGATGACCAACTGTCAAAGCCCAAATCCAGAAAGTATGACAATGCATATCTTTCCCTTGGATTTACAGTGAATGCGGTAGGAGAGGAGGAGAGACCCGTTTGTGTTTTGTGCCTGAAAACTCTGGCAGCTGACAGTATGAGGCCCAATAGTCTGACAAGACATTTGGAGACATTACATCCCTCCCATGTCAGTAAGCCACCAGATTTCTTCAAGAGAAAACTGGATGAATACCGCAAGCAGGAAAATCGCTTTAAAACAACAGCATCGGTGAACAGCAAAGCACAACTGGCATCATACAGGGTTGCATACAGAATTGCAAAATGTAAGAAGTCACACATGATAGCGGAGGAGCACATCCTCCCCGCAGCTATAGATATGGTGTCCATTATGATTAATGAAACAAGTGCCGAAAAATTAGAGGCTGTCCCCTTGTCTAACGACACCACCGCAAGGCGCATATGTGACATTTCAAATGACCTGGAAGATCAACTGGTGGAAAAACTTAAAAGCGCCCGTTTCGCCATACAAGTGGATGAGGCCACTGACAGCAATAAAGACTGCCTGCTTATTGCTTGTATTCGATTTGTCACATCTGTGTCGATTGATGAAGATTTGCTGTTTTGTAAATATGTGGTGAAGAGAGCTACAGCTGACGAGCTCTTCAATATTATTGACAGTTACCTGGCAGAACACGGAATGGAATGGGAGAACTGTTTGGGTGTTTGCACGGATGGAGCACAGTCCATGGCAGGAAAGAAGAATGGGCTGAGGGCGCTCATCATGAGGGTCTCGCCAAAAGCTCAGTGGCCGCACTGTATACTACACAGGGAGGCATTGGCCGCGAGACAGATGAGCCCTGAACTGAACACTGTGTTGACCGAAGTTATCAACGCGGTTAATTTCATCAAGACCAGACCTCTGAAAGCGTGACTGTTCTCTGTGCGAGGAGATGGGAGCGCAACACTCAGCTGTGTTGTAACACAGAGAAGCCCAGTGGCTCTCACGGAGTTAAGTGTTTTTCGCGAGTGTTTGAGCTACAAGAAGAAATTTCTGATGAAACTGGCCTATCTGAGTGACATATTTGGAAAGCTGAATGACGTTAATCTCCAACTTCAAGGCAGAGATAAGCACCTTCCTCACCTGGCAGACAAGATCAGCTCATTTACTCGCAAGCTGGACGCGTGGCACAACGCCAAAAAGTTTGAGAACCACTGCCTTAGAGTCTTGAGTCTTTTGCAGAAGATGGAGAGTGATTCCACTGTCCTGACATTGGTTGGGAGTTCATTCCACCACTGAGGTGCCAAAACAGAGAAGAGTCGCAACTTCGCCGAGCAGCCTTTGTTTGCTCTCAGCTATGGGGGTACCAGCCGGCCAGCTGATGTAGAAGAGCGAAGTGCTCTTGCTGGGGCGTGTGGTCTGACTGGTGTTTTGAGGTAGATGAGTGCAGTTCCGTTGACAGCCTTGAAGGCCAGCACCATCTTCTTGAATCGGATGCGGGCCGCAACAGGATGCCAGCAGAGTTCAAGGAGGAGGGGGGTCGAGTTTGGGTAGATTGTAAACAAGGCGTGCTACAGCGTTCTGGATAAGCTGCAATGGTTTAGCTGCAGAGTCTGCGAGTCTAGCCAAGAGGGAGTTGCAGTAGTCCAGGCGGGAGATGACCAGCGCTTGGATCCGGAGTTGCGTCGTGTCTATTGTGAGGAAAGATCAGATCGTGCGGATGTTGTAGAGGGCAAATCTGCAGGATCGGGCCACAGCAGTGATGTTGGGGGCCCAGGACAGTCCGTCATCAAGGATTACTCCCGGGTTCCTCACGCCGACAAAGGCGATACCGTGACATCCTCGACAGTGATGGACAGGTCCATGCGAGGGCAGCCTTTCCCCGAGATGAAGAGGAGTTCAGTTTTACTAAGGTTGAGTTTGAGGTGATGCACAGCTGTCCAAGCGGAGGTGTCTGCCAAACATTCTGATATGTGCATCGCAATGTGGGTGTTGGAGGAGGACGAGGTAAAATAGAGGAACAGTTGGGTGTCATCAGCATAACAGTGGTAAAAGAATCCATGTGATATGATTGCAGAGCCTAGTGATCTAGTGTATAGTGAAAACAGAAGCAGTCCTAATACTGAGCCTTGAGTGACATCAGTTTCCAGAGAGCAGGGTTTGGAAGAGCCGTTCCATGTGACCTGAAAGGTGTGCTTTTGTCAGGTGTGATATGAACCAGGTTAGAGCAGATTCAGCAATGCCAAGTTCAGAAAGAGTGGAGAGAAGGAGTTGGTGGTTGACTGTGTCAAACGTGGAGGATAAGTCTAGAATAATGAGGACTGATGAGTTGGACGAGGCTCTGGCGGCACTGAGCGACTCAGTCACCATGAGGACGGCCATCTCTGTGGAGTGACCAGTCCTGAAGCCTGACTGATTTCAAGCTACCACTTTGTTGTGTGTTGGTGGTTTCTGGTGCGTTGTCCTGTACTGGCGTGCCATTGAGAGATTCCTGCGCGGCCTCGGCCTCTGGTACCAGAGTGCATGGAGCTGTGGTGTTGTTCCATTCTTTTTCTGTGTCATCTGCAAAACTCGAGCTCAGGGAACACAAAGAAGACATTGTTGTTGAAGGTGGCTGTGCCGGGGAACTGGAGAGCTGTACCGGTTTTGCAAGCGCCAAGAGTTTCCAATGTTTCCAAAGGTAATCTAGTCATTGATCGCAAGATAGTCCTTTTAAGCCCTTTCATCTAGTTCAAAACTTGACACAAGTTCTGCCCTGTGTGGGCAGATTGCCCTATTGCCACTGCAATAGAATATGAGCGAAGCCAGACAAGGAATTAATGGATAACTGAAAGATAAAGGCATGTGTCACAGTCGAAGCTGGTGTGATATAGTTAGCTATTCATAGCTAATGAGCAGAATAATGACAAGCAACCCATTAAATAATTTACCCTTTGGGGAACATGGCCTGAAGGGTAGGGGAAACATTCTGCCACCCCTTTTTCCCCTAAAAAATGTTGGCTATATGTTAGAAAAACAACATTGGTAAAATTTTAAGATAACATTACAAAGTTCATGTAAGGGAACTTTTGTCTACTCTTCAGTCAATCTTCATGAAACATGTCTTGAATGTTCAATTGTATGCTAGGAACTCTGCGCTAACCTGATTATGTCAACTCAATGATTATAACAACAAGCATCGGGTAGATGTCAATACTGAAGCAAGCTGAACATTACTTAGTGATTATCAGTCTTGCAGAAGAAAAAAACCCACTTAAGTGTAAAATAAACAATAGGAAGATCTGTGTTGCTAAAAGACAGTAGGTATTCCACATGAACCACAACTGTTTTCTTCATCCTTGGGGCAAGCCTTACTGTGCACATCAAAGACATCTGACATATTCCCAGAGTTTTTAAGTTAATCAAGACTCATTTGGATAGGGCTCCTGAAAGATCTTTATAGGTGTGAGTTCTTTTATCAGCAAAGTTGTTAAATTTTAGTCAATTAACACTGTTTCAGAATACAAAAAGTTCATTCTAGAAAAAAGGATTGTTAAGAATTAATAATTGGAAGAATGAATGACAGCCACTAGCCACCCAGTGGATGTAAACAGTCATCCAGTGGGTGATGGGGTCACAACTAATAGCTTGTTTGTCAAATCACATAGGCGTAAATTCAACGTGGAATGGGGGCAGGTGGAAAAGAGCCACCTAACCCCCCATCCTGGGAAAATACCTAGATAGCAAAATTGTTGCGGCCCAAATCCCACACCAGATTTGTTCATCCGGTCCACATGCCAAGTGGAATGATGGCATTTGGGCAGTCCGCTCCTGTTGTCCAGATCTGCTCCATAAGGAGGCATAGCCAGATGTCAGCCCAGCGCAAACTGAATTAACCAGAAGAGGTCCAAGTGTGGGCCACAATTCATCCTGTTCTGATGGGCTGGATCTGGCTCAGACCACAGGCTGACCAGACACACATATAGGACTACATACAGGCTGCAGGCAGCAGAGAAACCCCTCCTTGCAGATCATACACACAAGTCTATAGTCCTTTTAACTTCACTGTTACAGAATCATGCTTGTCCAGCAACACATAAAAGCTATACATTATATATTCCTAAGGTTATTTCAAAGATCAGATCTCTGATTAGAAAAGAGTTGAGAAGGTGCAGGATTGACCAGCGCAGTGAAATGTCCTTCTGAACAGCCCTTTCCACACCATCTGTTGAGCAGTGCTGTGCGCAAATTGCCAAGAAAAATGCAGAGCAGTGCAGCTCCATCACTTGCACTTTGCAAGTTGTCTTGGCAAAATATTGTATACCTCACAAAATATTAGTTTATTCAATTTATCGTTAATTTATCAATTTATTTGGCATACTTCCCACCTAACAGATTGACAATTACATACAATACCAGAAAAATGCCAGCATATACCTGCTATTGTTAATCTTGCTTTGTAGGTGTGATTTGTTCAGACATATGCTATATTACAGTGCATATGAAAAAATAAGGCAATGCTAGCTCTGTTATAATTCTTTTTGATTATTCTTCCAGAAAATAACAAGAAGATTTAATAACAGTATCATTAAAGTACCAGATCAATATGTAGTATTGGACAGTTAAGTATAGTTCAGATCTTACTGATACCCATATCTACTCATCAGTGTCAAAAAACAAAACTGTGTGTTTGAGACACACAACAAAAAGTGAGAGAGAACATTTCTCCCGTTCGGTGTTCCAGTAACAGTGCTAATGAATCAGATCCACTAATAACTGAGACCCATCACCCTGGCTGTAGCACCGATTAGACATGATCAATGCCAACTCACCATGACTTACTGTCTACTGCTGCTCAAAAATCAGCAGTCATCACCAGTCGATGTAATTTCAGCTGTTACTGACTGATTAGCAGTTAGCTCACGCAGCAGTAAGCCATTCAGTACCATCCTATAGCTGGATGATGATTTTAAAGATCACCAATATTGGTCACTATCAGCACCCTGATCGCACACTGCAAGCAGTTCAATGTCCTTTTCTTGTCTTTTTCACTACTTGCCATCATATATGATAACTATTGTGTTACTGACAAATTAATATTACTAATTCATTTAACTTTTTGCACTGTCAGCACTTTTTCACCCAGAATGTTTCATTTTGTGAGAGACAAAGACTTTTGGTGAGTCAATCATTGATCCAATTACTACTTTAATCATTCACTGACTGTGTACATTCCACTTGATGTATCTCTTATTACAATAACGACGTCCATATAATTGTTTTTCTATTATTAGTAAGTGTGTAGTATTACTTTTACTAATGGTGTCAGTAGTCCATTTAACTTATGGCATGCTACAGAGTAGCCTGCAAACATTTCCGTATAGTCATTGATTATGGTGCAATACATTGTGTGGCTTAATTTAGAGTGAATAGACCTGATTTACTGAGAGATCCAGGATGAAAGCCATGCCAATTATCTTGGATTTAAGGCAGCTCCAGGCATTTGTCGGATCACATGTGAATGATATGGATGAAAAAGGACTCAGCTGGCCAAAGGAGAAAAATCAGAGACTGTTGTGCCCACATCTTTAAAGCCATTTCACACCAAGTGTGAATTTCCGTGTGAATTATTCGCACGGAAATATATAAATAATGATTTCATGGGTTATAATGGGAGCTTGTACACCAGGGCGGAACTTTCGTGCGGCAAAAAAAAAAATCCGGAACCACTCTGTCGTCTGCGGAATTCCGTCTGCGAAACTACACGCTTGACCAATGAAATCGTTTGCTTTGTAGGCTGGAAGTGACATCATACAAACCAAACGATTTATCTGATAAAATGAGCTAAAGTCTAATCATTCTGGTGTCCCAGCTAGAGCTTAGATCGGGCCAAAAAAATCAAGCCCGACCCGAGCCCGTGCACGTTGTGTCCGAGCCCGGCCCGGCCTGACACATTAACTGTAATTATGAGCCCGAGCCCGATTTAAACCTGACATTTTTTTAATACATGGGCTGTTATAACTGACGTTCTCAACTAGAATTCTGAGTTGTTTGAACTACAGAAATCTGTTTAGAATTATCTTAATGAATAATGCAACAAGTGCCGCACTTAAGGCACTCGACAAAGCCGACACATGTATATGTGAATATATATTTTTGCTTTCTTCTTGCGTCTCAGGGAGTGATGTCACGTGTGCGACAGGTCACGTTTTCAACATGAGGACAACTCACGTGTACACCATGCAGCGACACGAACGTAAACAACAATGGAGGGAGGAGAGAGATGCGCGTTTTCTAGCTGGAAATACTGTCATTATTTTCAGTTATTAAAAAAAAAAAAAACATTCTGTGGGTGCTGAGGAGCTTGAGCACTCCTGTCACATAATGAACCGCAACTTTTTTAGTTTGGTGCGAAATTGGAACACAAACATTTCGCACCGGACTCAGTGTGCATGCTTTACATGCGGAAAATTGCTGCACGGACATTCCGCAAATCCGTGCCGCATTTTCGTATCGCACCGGTGTGAAACGGCTTTTACAGAGACCTGTCTCCACCACAACATCTGCATCAGGCTATATTATATATGACAACCAATAAATAACATATGGTACGGACACCGCAGAAGGTGGAAAGAGCAAATAAATTAGAATAAGAAATAAGAAATATGAAAATAAATAACTTAAAACAAAACCAAAGCAGATGGCATACAGATGTATAAAGCATATTAAATCCACAGCAGTCAATACTAGAGAGCTGTAAAGTTTCTCACACAGCATGAAGTGCACATACACAGCTACATTGCATCGCAGTGGATGTACTAATCTGTCTGAATGTCATTCAGTGGGCATTGTGCACAGCAAAGTTCTCAACAATCTGCTCTGGTTTTTGCTTGGGAACACACCTGTTAGGCATGAAAATTTTGGGTGCATTTGATTTGTGTCACTTAACGTTCTTTTCCGGGTGGTGCATTAAATCAGTGATTGATAAAGGTAGATGTAGCCTTTTTCTTTTGTTACCATGCTAAGGGTACAATAATGTTAACCTTAACCCATAACGATGCCATCTTCAATGTTAGAGCTTTAGGGTTACGGTTAGGGTTAGGTTGTTTTACTCTAATGGATGTGACCTAAAAATGAACAAGTGAAACATATTTTTTTTGCAATTCTGTTTTTTTGTTGTTGACATTTTGTAACAGTAGCAAGAGTAAATTTAATCTGTTACTCCCAACCCTGTTCATCAGTGGCTTCATTAACATGACCTTTTACAGGCTTACTGTAAAGCACTTAAGTAAACTGCCATAGAAAATGGTTTATCTATTTTTTAAGCTACACCAGTACATGGTTACCAAAAGCATTGCAAACCTCAATTGCCTTTTGACGCTTCATTTCATGCTCTGCATTGTTGTGACAGTTAGAACAGTCGCAGTTGCTGCACATCACTCCATAAGCAAAACACTCACAGTAGCTGAAAGAGAATAAAATACATGTTAACCTTAAACAATTAATTTGAAAGATGTAAAGTGTGTGTTTGCACTTCTTCTATTTCTGTTGAGAGTGAATTTGAGAGAAAGAGACAGAGAATTCATGGTAAACATCCCTATTTAGCCAACCAAATCACACTTTTTGATTAATTTAAATGTTTAGTTAAAGTCGAATATCATCTGGAGGGGCAATTATTCATTTATACCTTTCTTATATTTTTTTTTCCAACTTGTTGAAATATGTTGAAGTCTAGCATGGGACTACTGGGTACCTAATGTACCCTTTAAACCCGTGGGTGTTGCAAATAAGCGGATTGCATGATTTGGTTATAGATTTGGTTAGATAGATAGATAGATAGATAGATAGATAGATAGATAGATAGATATTTAAAAATCTCTACAATACAAGTGTTTCTGTTAAAATCTGTAACCTCTCAAAACTGTCAATAGCTATTTTCACTTGTCTCAACACCTATCCAATGGCCTGTAAATCGCATTTTAATTAGGTGTGACCAGTCAACATAGCAGTTTACAACAAGTCTTCTTAGAAATGTCTGTCAAAGTCTCTTATCCTGTGTGTGTGTCTGATCAAACAGTGCCACACATTTTTCATCTGTACTCACATGTTAAATATCAGACACAGATGGAGGGTAGAACAAGCCCCCAGGAAGAACGCCTGGTTTCGTAGTGGGAAACCCTGTTATTACATTGTTATGTGATGCACTGTGGCCCAAAAAGACTTTTTCCACTGTTTGCTAACAGTTGCTTCAATTATTTTATCCCCATTCAAAACGCTAAACCGGAAGTCTCTAGTGCGTACGATTTATGGGCCCTTCAACATGGAACATGGAAGTCAAGCTTTATTGGTTTCAAAGCGCCACTAAACAGCTTTCATAGAAATGAATGGGGCTTTGTTTCCAATGTTGTATCCCAGTTTTAATGAAATGTCCTTAGACTAGATTGACAAGCAAGCAGTGTTGAAGAGTTTCTGACAAAGATTACAGCATAATGATTTCAACTCTATCTGACTGCACTTGTGCTAATCAAACAAACTCTGCTTGTGTCTGTGTTTCTCTGGCAGCTGGTTTATATTACAAACCAACAGGAGTGGTTGCTGTATCTCTGTGCTATACAGAGAAGTCAGGCCAGGTGTACGCATGGCAGTCTGCCCCTCACATGCACCTCACAGCTTGGACGCAGGAAATGTTTTTGGCAAACAAGTTTTGTCACAGGGCTGCTCATGGAGGGGCATCACGCCCCTTCAGACATCCAGCCTGTCTGTTCCAAGAGACACTCCAGGAGTAAAGAGAAGGAGCGTACCCAAGAAGAGCGGCAGCAGGTTGTTCAGGAGGGAATGCCACAGCCGAAAAAAAATCAGACGTATACAGGGGAAACTACAGATCATAGTCCCCCGTATTAGTACTGCTGCTGTTGGTTATTATACAAACCAACCGCAAGCAAAACTACACCTAAGTTACACGTTATACAGTGCCTATGCCCAATCCAAACTCTTAACTCATAAGCTTACCTAAAAACCAATCAGCGCAAAGCAGAATGTCCCTCAGTAGTTGTAGTTAATGCAATTGATGGGTGTCCTTTGACAGATTATGAAAAAGCATTTACTTTAAAAGAAAAAGTTGCCCTTTGAAAATCAAAGTATATATATATATATATATATATAAATTAGAGTAAGAATTACTCGTTTTTGTGGGCAACAGTGATGACAGTCAGATAGTTAGAGCTTTAGAATGTTAAATCATTTATCTTTACTCACTACAATTTAGCTTTTGTTTACCCTCACGTACACATTTGCAAATTAAAACCATAAATAAAATGCATGAAATGTAATGAAAAGGAAATAATTAACATGATCTACTCACAGTTTGAGGCACTGGGATCTGGTGCAGTGGCAGGGTTTCCTGGACTTCATCTCACACAAAGTTCCAACAGTTCTATAAGGGAAAAGGCTGAGAATATACTAAACAGTGCATCAATTCCACTTAAAAATGATAATTTATTACAACAGTAATCAGCACGTTACAAGGTCTGAATTGTGATAATATATGTAGGTCAGTGTACACACAGGTTAATACTGAATTAAGTACCATATTGCCAGTTTAATTACGCTACGAATTACTTCTGTGTTTAGCCAGGAAGTAAATAAATGTGGGTTGATTATGATTCGGATACAACTGGAATAGTTACAAATCAGGGAAAAATGTCTGACAAAAACTATGGCCACTGTTCACTTTGTTTCATTAACATAAGTTACGTGAGAATATTTTGGCAAATATACGATTTGGGACATACTGGCCATATAAACGGAGAACATTTTCTGTGGGTGTGCTTTGAGATGTTTATAAAGACATTATTGGAATCTATTTAACTGTCATGTATCAAGGTTGACCAAGTGCTTGACAGTTCTTGCATCACTTTGCAAACATTTTTCTAACTGTCAATGAAGTGAAGGAAAAAATCTAATATTTGCTTTACTTCCATAGTTCTTACTGTGATGGAGGGACTGGAGGCTGCATGTTGGCTGCCTCATCTCTGGACTCATACAAGGAACAAGCAGCCTGCTGTTGCTGAGGAAGCTATGCATGAATGAATGATTGAATACATGAGTAACAATCTATTAATTTATAGGGCTGACCTGAATGCGTTACATCTTCAAAGCTTTACCATTTCCATGGTAATCTACCCCAAAATCAGTATTTGAATGCCCTCCCAAAGTATTATCTAATTAGTTACATGTCAGAAATAACTGCCTCTCTACAGTGACAGTACTGTGCCAGAGAGAGTGGGGCTGTGTGTCGGGAGGAAAATCCAGCTTTACTATTGTAGGTGGCTGGAAATGGAATCAGCAGTCTCAAAGCAGAGTCAGTGAGCTCAGGATGCTCAGGTTGGATGTGGATTCAAGTCTGTCAAACTTTTCTCTCTGAAAATCGTCTTCAGGTCCCCATCAGATGTCCACATGGCTGTCTTGGTGGAAGTTTGGAAGTAACACACTCAGTGTGTGTTTGTCTCCGAACAGATTTCTGATCTACTGAAAGCTTCACTAATTCTGCGGAATATACTCCCAATTGCGAACTAAGTCCATAGAGATGTTCCTTGAAGGCTCCAACTATGTCAGCATCCAACTACCCATCGGCTGAGAGGAGAAGGTCTGCGAGCATCGGGAAATAATGGACGTATTTGTTATTGAGAAAGGAACACCAAAGATCCATCATGAGACATGTAGCATCAATTTTGTCCTCGACATTGACCACAGTGAGGGGTTTCCTTGCAGCGCTAAATCCAAAGCTTGGAAAGTGTTGCAAATATTAGCCAGGTACACCAATTTTGCAAGCCACTGGAAATCAGGCAGTCTGCCAGACAGTTAATCACTGTGATGCAGAAATAACTCATCTCATCGCACAGTTCAAATAGACGACTGAGAGTTTTCCTTGCACAATAGTCAGTGAACTTTAGTACGGAAAAGAGGTTTGATGTGTTTGCTCCCCATTTCTCCATACACAGAGCTTTCAAAAGACGTGGTTGGCTTTTTGTTTAATTACTATTCTTAAAGACTTGTCCAGAACTGATTTGAAGCACTTTGAGGCCAGTTGTTCTGTGTAAACGCAACAGTTTGGCAACCATTGCAAATGGTGCTACAGCACACCCTGGCCAGTCCCTTCTGTTTACAAATCATCGCAGTTGCACCATCTGTACAAATGCCAACATATCTTGTCCAGTCAATGGATTATTCTTAACAATTACTCAACAATTGCTTCTCCTTGGTGTTGGTTGGCAGGGAACGACAAATCAGAAATTCCATCATTCACTTGACCAGTTTGCAGCTGGACTGTGTTATTGCACATGGGTGCCCTGTTAATTTCATTGCTTGCTTTTCCCCCAAACAATATGTTTGCCATAACCTTAGCAGCTGGTTTGACTAAATTCTCACCTATTAAATGAGGTTTTCCTGTTTTTGCAATCGACAAGGACACTCTGTATGAACCCTTTGTGGCCTTCACATTTTTCTCTGGTGCAAAACATTGTGAGGGTCTGCAGTATTTCTCACAAATACATTTATTTGTGGCGGTACGCCAAAAAATCAACATCAGCTGCCACAAATTGATTTTCTATATTTGGAACTGCCCGTCCCGTTATCACTCAGGACAGCATACATGTCAGTGAGTAGCATGATGTTATATATACTCTGATAGAGGATGGCGGGGTGGTTTTTAGTCCGCCGGTAAAACCAACGAAAAAGAGGAGGACTATGCAATGCAGTTGGCTTTGCTGCAACTTCCTCTGCAAAAAAGAAGGCTGGCCTCATGGTCGCGATCAAGCCCCCACAAAGTGCAGCAGGCCTTGAAGCCAGTTTTTGTTGTGGCCAAGCTGTATAATCAATTGCCATGTGATGCACTGGAGACTATTTCCCATAAACTAACATTGTGAAAGACGTGTCTGTAAAACAGTAATAAAAGCCTCACAGCCCAGCGAAATCACTCGTTTTACTGTCAGAATTTGGGCAAAACAATTATGGAGTCTAGAAGAGCCACCCAATTATATTTAATCTCCATCCAAGTTAGCTTGGTGCTAAACCGGAAGTTAGCAGACTCAGCCGACGGCGTGTACAAAAAAAAAAAAAAAAAATCCAGTAAGTTTCCTCGTGCAGTCCTTTTGTGTAGTTGTACTGGATTTTCCTTGGTCATGGCAATTTTGAGCGTCTTCATTCAACAGCAAATTCTGGGATTCAACACCGACAGTGCTCATTGGACTTGAAGCTAACATTACCACCATATCACTTATTGTCAGTGCTCTTGCTGCATCACTTGCATCAAGTCTTTGCACCTTGCCTGTTGTGCCAGATGTTTCATTCCATTTTCTTTTAATTGACACTCTCTTAAACCACCAATCCATCTCACAGACCATGTGGGTATTTTTGACATAAATTGTCATTATACTATCATACATATTATGTAGGTAGTGTCCCAAAACGGTCCCAAAACAGTTGGCTATTGGTGAATCCTGGCACCACAGCAAAACAATCAAATGAATAGACAGATTTAATATAAAAAACAACAACTCACTAAAAGGTGAATTCAATTGATTAACTGATCAATCAGTTATGGTTACTGTTGAGTGGTCCCAAAGAGACAGTTTATTTCTGTATAGAAAAAATGTTTTCCTACCTGGCTGGGAGTCCCTAACACATTCACATCTGGGAAACATAAAGGAAAGAGGATTATTAAAGACACCCCTGTTACTTTTAATCAAAAAGGTACACAAACACAAGACCTGAGGAGCCAGGCTGGCAGGTAAAAGAAAAAAAGGTGAACTTTAATAATAAAAATGAAGTCCAAACACAAAATCCAAACAGCAAGTTACTTGCAACAAAAGGCAACAAAAGCAGAAGAGGCAAGCAGAGTCAGTGCTGAGAATAAAAGAAGTACAAAAATAAATAACTAAATCAAATATATACAAACAATGGAGTGCTGGAAACATGAGTAAAATGGTAATGGATAAGAGAGAATGTTGGACTGACCAGGGAAACAGAACAGATGAACTGACATAGAGAAAGGGAAAGTGCATTTTGTTTTATGATATTTCATATTTCGAGTCCTTTCCTGGCAATGTTGATAAGCCCAAGGTTTTCCCTGCCTATCTAACTCAGAGGCTGGCTGCCTTTGTCTTACTGGCCACCGCCTTTGTTTAAAATTCCTGGGACCCGGACCTATAACCAATACATTATTGAGAATGAGTACATTTTAATGGAGCATTTCTATATTGACTGGCGCAACTTTTCCAGCCTTCATGGTACTGGTTTAGCGACACACGAAAAAACCCCAGACCAGTTGCATGTGCTGTAAATTATCTTACTTGACGTACCTTAGCCAATCAAATCAGTGCATTCGGACGAGCAGGGAGACTGGAGTGAGTGAAAATTTACACACACAGTATCTGTCGGACGAAATGCGAGTCAGAGAGGAGGTACAGAGAGAAAACAGAGTTTTTAATCGAGAATGGATTTTCCCACACAGTTCAAAACAAGTATGTCTCATATGTTCTAATACTGTGACAATTATTAAAAGCAACGTTGGTCCGATGTTCTTTTGCCACCTGAAACCAGATTTTAAGTGATCCCATTTTATTTTAAACACATCTCTGACAGATTAACTGGTAATGTAATCAAATGACATTACTTGAAATTGATTTTTATTTCATCTGTAACCAGATGATCATCCATATTCTGTTAAGGTTGTGATTAAATCTGGGAAGGAGAAGTTAGGTGCCCAAGGGTATATTCAAATGTTGTCTGCAAATAAATCCTTTTTTTTTTACCAGACGCACAAAAAAACCCCTTGGACACATAACCTCAGTCCAACAGGAAGTCTGCCATTTTGATTCACAGTTGAGATTTTGCCGCCAATTGGCACCATTTTCAGTATCATCCTCAGACCTTGAAAATGAAAAGTTATCAAAATCTCTTGCCTCTGTTACCCATTGTGGGCGCGACAGTGCAATTGATATCTATGCATCGCCATAAAGTAGGAAGTCCTTATAACTCCAACCTCCATTTTCCTATCTACACCCAATTGGTCATACATGTAGAGGGTTTTTCACAAATAACATGTACCACAAAGTGCTTTACAAAATAAATGCAAGCAAAACAAACCAGAAGTAAAACCTCAAGCCACACACGCACACACACTTTCTCTCACACATAACACATGCTTACATTTTTGAAAGAAGGCGCTATTGTACTCTCAGCCATTAGAAGTGCGGACACTCATCATCAGATGATATCTACAGGTTGTTTTCTTCACATCATACACAACAACACTACAAGGGCCCGATCATCGCTGGTTGCAGCTTTAATTTTGATCATGGTTGATTCCCGAGACATCCCAAATTGGATTTAACCTTAAGTTGAAGTCGCCCCCACATGTTATTATTCCTTGTGCTTAGGATACCGTTAAATCAAAGATATGTTTATAAAAAGCCCACTTAGCCAATTGGGGTGAATAAACACTTAGCAGGGTGACCCTTCTGCGCCCTTAAAAAAAAGATGATTAAAAAAACAGATTAAAGCCCTGTCTTTTAAGTTTAACATGCTCTTGCGCGGTTAAATGGGTTTTTTGTATATAAATTATTAATATATTATACCAATCCTTAGCTCGGTAGAGGCAGGGATTTCCAGCATCATTGCTGACAAATTATCCTCGCCACTTTTTGCAATACACTGATTTCCGATTTAAGATGGCGCCGCGTGAATGCCAGCCTGTTACAGCAGCTCTCGCTCACTTTTGAGCTTTTCCTCTTTTTATATTTCCTTTGCACTTTTTAACTATTCTTTTTTACTACTCTTTTGAGCTCTCTCTTGGGCAGTATGGAGACCAGACTCGCATTCTTCGTTCTGGTCTCAATACTTTTTTTTTCAACTTTTTCCGCTGTGTCCGGGGAGCCTGTACGCAGCCCTATTGTTTACAGTAGGGATCAGCTGTTGGCCCTCAGTAGCGCCGCGGTGCAGCCGCATGAGCAGCCGCATGAGCAGCCGCATGAGCAGCCGCATGAGCAGCCGCATGAGCAGCCGCATGAGCAGCCTGATGTCCCCCGTGAGCTGAGGAGGAGGAGATGCGGGTGCCGTTCCGGAGCGGTTCGTCGTAGCAGGAGGACACGCTACAGACCCGTCCTCCCGTCTGTCATCATGGGGAATGCAAGATCTCTCCCCAATAAGATGGACGAGCTAACGGCGCTGACCCGGCATCAGAGGGACTACCGCGAGTGCAGCATCATGGTGCTCACTGAGACGTGGCTAACGGAGCTGACCCCGGACACGGACGCTAATCTGGACGGCTTTCAACTGCGGCGGGCAGACAGGACGGCAGAGAGCAGTAAGAGGAAAGGAGGAGGGCTGGCTGTGGTTGTTAATGACAGCTGGTGTAACTCTGGGCACATCATTGTTAAAGAACAGGTCTGCAGTAAGGATGTCGAACTTTTAGCTGTTAGCATGAGGCCGTACTACCTCCCGAGGGAGTTCACACAGGTGATAGTGTTCGCTGTGTATATCACACCCTCTGCTAACGCTGATGCAGCTTGTGATGTTCTTCACTCTCTCACAAGCTCACTGCAGACACAGCACCCACAGGCCCTCTTCCACTTCCTCATCTCTGGGGACTTCAATCATGCCTCTCTGTCCTCCACTCTGCCCACATTCACTCAATATGTCACCTGCCACATCAGAGACAATAAAACACTGGACTTTTTTTGTATGTCAACATCAAGGAGGCATACAACTCATCCCCCCTCCCTCCCCTGGGAAGATCTGACCACAACCTGGTGCATCTTCTGCCTATGTACAAAAGCCCCTTGTTAACAGGCAACCATTGGAAATCTGCATAGTTAAAGCATGGACTGAGGAGTCTGAGGAGGCTCTGAGGGACTGCTTTGACTCAACTGTGTGGGAAGAACTGTGTGTTTCTCACAGGGAGGACATCGATAGTTTAACAGGCTGCATAACGGACTACATTAACTTCTGTGTTGATAACACCGTACCCACCAGGACTGTACGGTGTTTTTCAAACAGCAAGCCCTGGATTAATCCTGACATAAAGGCCCTTCTTAAGGAGAAAAAGAGGGCCTTTAGGTCAGGAAACAAGGAGGAGCTGAAGGCTGTGCAGAAGGAGCTGAGGAGGAAGATCAGAGAGGGGAAGAACAGCTACAGGAGGAAGATGGAGAACCAGCTGCAGCAGAGAAACGTCAGTGGAGTCTGGAAAAGCCTTAAAACAATTTCAGGGCAGAGGACTCCAGACTCCCAGGCTGCGGGGGATCAGACGTGGGTGAACGACATGAACCTATTCTTCAATAGGTTTGATCAGACACCTACCCCTCCGCCGGCCCAGCCATCTCTGCTGCCCCACACCACCTCTTCCATCCCCCCTGTTTACTGCCCCATTCTCACCTCTACCTCCCGCTCCACGGCTTTCATGCCACAGACCCCCTCCCTGACATTCACCCTCCCCCCACATCCGACACTCAGCCCCCCTGCTCCACTCTGTCCCTCTCGTCTCTCCAGGTGAGAAATGAGCTGAGGAGGATGAAGGTGAAGAAGGCTATGGGTCCAGATGGGATCAGCTCCAGGCTCCTCAAGTCCTGTGCAGACCAGCTGTGCAGGATTGTAGGGTACATCTTCAACATGAGCCTGCAGCTTGGAAAAGTGCCACTGCGGTGGAAAACCTCCTGGGTGGTACCTGTACCAAAGATCCCTCACCCAAAAGACTTTAAAGGCCCCCACACACCACCCAGACGTCCAACTGCCTTATCCGACCACTCTCCGACCACTCCGTTGCCTCTTGTCTGACCCGTTCGGCAGAAAAGTTGCATTAAAACACACCACTTCGGCGTGCTGCCTACTCCACAGCAGCGTGTACGTTCTGCGCTTGCGCGAGATGCAATAAGCGGGTGGCACTGTTGTGAGTTGTAAACAAGAGGCTTATGCATGCAACTCTCTTTACTTTCGATGAAAACGAAACTTAACTATTTCAGATAAAAACAGCTGCATACTAAACATGTAACGAGGCATTATCAAACGAACACAAATTAATTTGTCCTGAACGGACATAACAACTAGTCTCGTGCCAATACTGCAAAACATGAAAACGGGGAATGACGGAACGGAGTTCATAGAAAAACAAAGCGCACACAGTATTCCGCCCCTCCCACACACTGCACTGATTCGCTAACACACCGCCAATCAGAACGGCCATTCAGCTGGCACACAACCAATCAGAGGTCTGATGGCCCTCCTTCTCAGACTTCGCATGCTGAATCGGAGCAGACAACGTCCGCGCGGCTGTTTGGCTGAACACACCAAACATATTTGTTCCTGATCTCATCCGAGTCTCCCCAAACGCTTCAGATGTCCAACGGTTGGGCCGATGTGTTCCTGCCTTAACAGCTACAGACCAGTTGCTCTCACTTCACGCCTGATGAAGACCCTGGACCCGCTCCAGTTTGCATATCAACCCGGAATCGGAGTGGATGACGCGATCATCTTCCTCCTGGAAAGATCACTGTCTCACCTGGAGAAGCCTGGAAGCACTGTGAGGATCATGTTCTTTGATTTCTCCAGTGCTTTCAACACTATATAGCCTGCACTCCTGGGGGACAAGCTGGAGCTCGCAGAGGTGAACCAACACCTCACACCCTGGATCCTGGATTACCTCACTAACCGGCCACAGTATGTGAGGGCTCGGGACTACGTGTCGGACACAATAACCTGCAGTACGGGGACCCCGCAGGGAACGGTCCTGGCCCCTTTCCTGTTCACCCTGTACACTGCAGACTTCTACCACCAATCCCCTCACTGCCATCTACAGAAGTTCTCTGACGACTCTATCGTCGGCTTCATCAGGGACGGGGACGACAGAGCCTACAGAGAACTTATTCAGGACTTTGTGGACTGGTGCCAGCGGAACCACCTCCAGCTCAACGCCGGGAAGACCAAAGAGCTGGTGGTGGATTTCCGCAGGCACAAACAACCCTGCACACAGGTGAACATCCTGGGAACGGACATTGAGATGGTGACATCTTCCAAGTATCTGGGAGTTCACCTGAACAATAAACTAGACTGGACTGATCACACTACAGCGACATACAAGAAAGGTCAGAGCAGACTGTATCTGCTGAGGAAGCTCAGGTCCTTTGGGGTGCAGGGGGCACTCCTGACCTCTTTCTATGACTCTGTGGTGGCATCAGCCATTTTCTATGGAGTAGTCTGCTGGAGCAGCAGCATCTCAGCAGCAGACAGGAGGAGACTTGATAAACTTATCAAGAAGGTCAGCTCCACCCTGGGATGCCCTCTTGACTCAGTGCAGGTGGTGGGAGAGAGCAGGATGATGGACAAGCTGTCATCGCCGCTGATTCCACCGCCTGCAGGTCACTCTCACAGCAATGGGCAGCTCCTTCAGCAACAGACTGATACACCCTAAGTGTGTGAAGGAGAGGTATCGCAGGTTCTTCCTTCCTGCTGCTGTCAGACTGTACAACCAGCACTGCTCCTAATAGCCTATTGATCTCACCCTGTACCCTGCACTGTGCAGCATGTCTGCACAAAGGTCACTTCTGTTTGCACTATCTGGTCAATTTCCTTAACACCCATATTTATTCCATATTTATTATCTGTATTTAAAATCTACGTTTAAAAAAAAACCAAAACAAAAAAAACTGCTGTTAATTTTGCACTATGTCATGTAAAATGTATTTATGTCTATTTCTTCCCTTTTTAATTGTATTGCTAATTTTTGCTATTGTTTCTGTTCTTGTAATATGTTTCTGTTTTTGTAATATTCTGTCGCTGCTGTGACAAACAAATTTCCACATCTGCGGGACATTAAAGGATTTCTGATTCTGATTCTGATAATGTTCTCCCGTCTTGATGGCCCCTCAGATGTTTCTGTTGCTGGAGAAGTCTGTTCTTTCAAATGTACATAGTGTTTTCCATTTTCCCCAAAGCATATCATCAGCGCCCTACAAATATCACAGAAGACCAGGACCAGAAGTCCCAATTTTCTCCCTCACAACCAAAACATTAGAGAGGATTTAAGGAGATGGGACGGATAACCGCTCCTTAATTTTGGTTCATAGACAGAATCTATTAAAATGATTTTTTTCAGAGATTGTTGCATCTCTTTCAATCACTTCCACTGGCTCTAAACAACTTTAGGAAAGGGACAAAACTTATTTTGAGGTACATTTGGAAAGGGTAGAGACCCAGAATTAAGTATCAAAGCCTCCAAATGCAGATTTTGTCATGTTTAAAAGATTATTATAGTACAGTCCAATTAGGACTTTAATGAAGAATTTAGTTGATTTGCAGATTTGTGTACCACTTAGGCTATGGAGCAATGTGTTAGCTGAAAATCATTTAATAGAGCTTATCAAAGTTCTGAGGAGGTGTGCATGTGACCCGGATTTTGCACCCAACAAATCAGACGGACGGTTTAACAGCATAGTGTACCCTTTTAAACCAAGGGTCCTTGAAGAGTGTTCATGACCCAAAGACCTGAAATCCCTACTGTGGATGATTGGATTGACTTTATTTACTTTATTTTCAGAATACAAATAATTACCTTTTTAATTAGACTTCAACAGGACAGGTTGGAAAAGTTGTTGATTTATTTTCTTATCCTTTTCGTTAAAGGGATCACCCCAACAGTTAAGTTGAGTTCTATCCGGTCTGTATCGTAAAGTCTGGTTTACCACTTTGAAATGAATTGCATATTTTCCCCATACATTTTAATGTACTTGAATGGTCCTTATCTGCTTCTGGACGTACTTTAACTCAGTTGTATTACCTGTTGCTACAATTATGACTTACAGAAGGCAAAGGCATTTATTTTCAAGAAATTAAGCTATGTAAGTTACACTGTGTTCCAAATTATTATGCATATACTGTTATGGCCATTTATTTTCTAAATAGTATACAATTTGCTGACAATGATGAAAATGGCATTTTTTGCAAAAAAACTAAAAATGCAGTGTTGCAAATGATTATGCAAAACAGAAGAAAAAGACTGAAAACAGAAATCTGTCCTATTTTTTTGAATTAGGGGTAATTTTTCTAAAATCAAAGCTATTTCAATCAATAACACTGTTACAGATCAAAATTACATTTGAACATAGGAGCCCTTCTGCCTGTATTCCCTTTGAGGATGCAAGAATTGCTTCCCAGAGCTGCTGTTTTGAAGTAAACTGCCACCCACCCTCATAGAGCTTCCTTTTAAGGATACTCCACAGCTTCTCAATAGGATTGAGGTCAGGGGATGATGGTGATTTTTTCTCCTTTTATGCCCATAGCAGCCAAGGCCTTAATGGTATTTTTTCAGTATCGGAGGGTGCGTTGTCTTGCATGAAGATTATTTTACTCCGGAAGGCAATGTTCTTCTTTTTGTACCATGGCAGGAAATGGGCAGTTAGAAACTCCATATGTTTTGCAGAGGTTATTTTGACCTTCGGGCCCCCTAAGGAAGCTACAAACTCATTTCCCATTATTCCAGCCTAGAACATCACTCCGCTAACTCCTTGCTGACGTCGTAGACTTGTTGGGACATGGTGGCCATTCACCAGCCATCCAGATCTCCATCCATCTGGACCATCCAGTGTAGCACGGAATTCATCAGTGGATAAACTGTTTAAAAATTAGTCTTCCCATATTTCTGAGCCCACTGCAATAATTTGTCCTTGTGGGCATTGGTTAAGGGTGGCCAAAATACACCTTTATGCACACTAGCAAGCCTCTGGAGGATCCTGCATCAAGAGGTTCTTTGGACTTCAGAGGCACCAGCATCTTCAAATACTGTTTTGCTACTCATTATTGGCTTTTTCACAGCTGCTTCCTTAATAAGCTTTTATCTGAACGAAATCCTCGTTCAGATAAAAGACAATGGCCTCTATTCTCGGAGCACATTGTCCATAACGTAGAAAATTGTGCTGTAGCAGTAGCAGGGGGGAGGAGATGAACAGACAGCTGATAAATAAATTAAACAGCTACAACTGGGGGAACTGTCCAAGCAGAAGAAGGAAAAGGACAAAGCCAAAACACAAGCCCCAGTAGTGGCAGCTCCTCAAACTCAAATCACACTTTCAACCAAAGTTCAGACTCAGAACCCTTAAGGATCTGGACAGACAGACAGCTCCAACCAAACACCTTGTTCCACCATTACTGCCAATCCATGTGCATGTCAATCAAGGCAGGAGCAACTACCGCTTCACACAAGGATGAGGAAGGACAATCCCTTGGGTTGGACGAACAAACCAACCAACCCTTGGATGGGCCCAGCAGCAAATTGGCAATAGGGTTGCCCAGAGAAGCCAGAGGGGGAGGTAATGTCACCACTTATGTCGTCACAACCACATGACAAACTCACCATACCAATTATGATACAAGAACAAGAACACTCCTTTATGGTGGATACAGGTGCTAATGCACTGGGAAAGAAGGCTCCAGACTCCCACTCTCAAATTCATCTGTAAAAGGCACAATGACGTGACGTGCAATTTTGATGTCGAAAGCACATTTATGGAGTAAAAATACAAAAAATGCTAATAAAAAACACATTAATTCAATCTATGAATCTCTGTTTATCTAATGATAGGAAAATGTATTGATGGTTTTACAAAGTTTAAGAGTTATTAGACACAATGGTCACAAAATGTCATACCCGATAACTTTCCGGACCTCATGGTGAAATGCAAAAAAGCTACAAAATAGTTGAAAAGAAAATAAATTTAAAAATCTCTGCCCCAGGCATTTTTATATGAGTGTTGCCTTTGATATATGAAAATGTTACAAAAAATATGACATCCAGTGGATTGTTATGCTTTGGAGCAGCTTGTCCCAAAACTAGTATGTCAGCATATGTCATCCGGGATAACAAGCAATCTGGAGCAAATTTATGGGGCATTATGGGGCACACATTATCAGACAGGGAGTTAGGCCATCAGGAAGACCCAAAAGGACCCCCAAACAATGGTGAAAGGTTAAAAAGTCTCTCCTAAAATGTGCTTTGTTTACTCTTTTCAGTCACTGGTACACTATGTAGTAAAATCCTGTGTCATATGGATTAACGCTAAAAAACATAGTCTGAAAATTCATTAACGTTATCCTTATCGTTATCCAGTATGACATTTTTGACTGGTGTCATCAAATAAAAAACATTTTTTGAAGATGAGATTTTAAAAAATAGTAAATAACATCCTCAACAAAGGTAAAAACTACATTGATCTGCAGTTTTAACCTATTTACATTTTTGGTCAACTTGAAAGCTTATTCGTCACTGAGCCAAAAAAGATTTTCATGGGGACACACACGGTGTGCACGGAGGGAAGGGGACGTGTGTAGACGCATGAGTGACAGAGAGACAGAGGGAGAGAAGGGAAAAGGAATGCAGTCGAATGGATACGCTGCGTTTTTAAGTTGCACTAAAGAAAATAATTTAAAAATGAACCGCAATATGTGGTGGTCGGTCTTGATTCTGTGGCACACTGCCACAAATTAGTCAAGGAGTGGGAAACACTGGGAAAATATTAATGACATTACCTGCAGTGATCCCCCCATCAGCAGAAACCATAATATGTGTATCTCTACATTAACATGGGCATTTGTGCATGAGGAACAGCTGATAAACTTCAAATTATATTTAAAACTCCTACCTCGTTTTCTTTGGAGAGTTTATAACTGCAGCTTTTAGTTTTTCTGATTAAATGTGTCACGATAATTGTTAAAGTACATTACTGCATTCATGAAAACAACTGAGAGTAGCCTTAGATCATGAATTTCCATGTGTATGCATGGTGTGAACCCGCCTTGTAGGCGCATCTTACCATCTGAATAATGTCCTACTTAACCCTTGTATGGTGTTCGGGTCTGTGGGACCCGTTTTAATTTTTTAGTAAAAAGAAAAATGATACGATTCATTATTTTTTCAACCTCAAACTCACTGGCCTTGGCTCATTTTCTGTGAAGAACATATATTAGAACCCATTTTCAATGACCACACACTGTACACACCCCTACACATTTATATTACATACAGGGTGTTCAGGTCCCGGGGGTAATAAAAGTGGGGGAATTGTAGGTCCTGTGTACCTTCACTCTGTACTGGGCCTGCTATTAAGAGTGTGTGTGTGTGTGTGCGTGTGTGTGTGTGTGTGTGTGTGTGTGTTTGTGTGTGTGTGTTTGTGTGAGTTTGGTGTTTCTGCCCCTGTCATTCCCGCACATTGTTTCAAATTCAAGTACCAACAACGTCTGATCTCACATTCCCGCACATTTTACCCTCTGTCTTGCAGGAACCAATCCTTATCTTTTCATACTCTATTCCAGCTGCAAATTGGCGGTGGGACACAATAAATATACCTTTGCCAGTGTGGTTCCTTAGCACAACTGATCAAGATGGCCAAAAGATTCTCTGCTCAAAGGGCCTTGCAATTGATTTGGGAAGAGAGAGAAGATTTTGTTGATGGTGTAGAGGAAGAGGTTTCAGAATGTGAGGATCACATTTCTGACACTGACTTTGAAGAAGAGGATGAGATTGAGCATCAGCTAGTTCCAAAACGAAGACAAGCCACAGGACCAGCCCATCAAGGAAAGGCAAGAATGTGGTACTCATAAGTACACTGCACAGGGATGGGAGAATCTGTGGCCAGGAGCATCAAAACCAGAGATCATCATGGATTATGATGTCACCAAAGGAGTCGTGGACAACATGGACAGGCTGGTGACTGCCTACAGCTGCAAAAGGAGGAACATACACTGGCCACTGGTGATATTCTTTGACATAATGGACATCTCTGCGTACAACGCCTTTGTCATCTGGATGGCACTGAACCCAGAGTGGAACAGAGGGAAGCTCCAGAGGAGATGCCTCTTCTCAAGGAACTGGGAAAGGTACTGGTGAGACCTAAAATCCAGAGAAGACAGCATGTTCCAAGAACCCCAGCCTCTGCAGCCATCATGAGGAGGATTCAGGAGGAGAATGCTGGCGCCCCATCCACCCAGCCCATAGAACCACCATCACCATCAGCTTGTGTTGTGTAAACTGACTTGAATGGGTTAAATTACTAATAAAGTTAAAATAAATTAAAATAAATAGTTATGTAAAACTTAGCTTCATTTATAAATGTGTTGAATTTCTTCCACTGAAATCTTGATTATAACAGATTTTCTTTTTTTAATACATTTTACAAAAAACCAAACAAAAAACGAGTAGCACTTTAATTTATAAAAGTGTTCTAACAAAGGTAAAGGGCAAATATTAACCATATATGCTGTTTATATTGCTTGTAATTAGGATGAAGTAAACATCTGTTGAGTATTCTAACATAAAATCACACAAGGGTTAAATAGCAGGAAACAGACTGCGCATTTGACTTTGGACCAGCTGTTTGTTGTTCTAGGGTGCTGTTGCTCTCTGTTGCCTCAAGATAAAAGTGCGCCTGACCACACCTCATTTTAAGACCAACACTTCCAGGGGAACACAGGTTGGGACAAGTACCTTTGCTGTTCACACAATGTAGGTACTGGGCGTGAAAATGACTACTGTGTCTGCCTGAAACTAGCAATGACACTTGTGCCCACCTGCCCACCAAATCTACTTTAATCCAGTAAAGTAACCAGTGGGGCATATGCTAACTTAACTAACTATAGCTTTAAAACAAATGTAGTGGTATAACAGTGTAATATTTGCCACTAAGATGTCATGGGGTAGAAGAATATGGTTTAGATTTAAAGGGTATCTAAGCTATATATGTTTTTGTGACGGAAGCGCCATCAAGGCTCCACGGCCACAGCTGTAGGGCAGATGCTCTCTTTCCTGGGATTGACAGGATACAGCTAGCCATGGTTATGTGACTATGCTATCAAAACTGCACCACTGAGAGCCTTAATAAGGGTTGCAGGACAAACACCACCCAACTGCCTTGCACAGAGGAGGCTGAAGGTGTCTTTGAGGCACTAAAGGGTAGGGCTGTGCAATTAATCGAATTTTGATCGTGATTTCAAATTTTGGGTCAAACGATCTCCAAACTAATATAATCGAGATGAAACGATTTATTTGGCATTTTTTGTTGTACATGCACAATTCAGTCCCTCCCCCAAAGCATTCAACGCGGCCCTGCTGACTGGCACTCATCCACCAGATACGTGTCCGCTGCGTTACTGCAGCTGATTTCACATTCAATCTATGTGTTAACTTCCACCAGGTCCAATGCGCTGCGCATCTGCTCCGTCCCAGCTCCGACAGTCCAGAGCCCTCGGGAGCAGATACGCAGGACTTCTATTTCTGGCGGATCGGAGCCACGACGCATTAATTCAGCTGAATTTAGCACAGAGCAGACAGGAAGTCATGCAGAGAAACAACAAGATAACATCTGGTCACTTTTCAAAATAAAACACTCACAAGCACTTCTGCTAATCCTTTACACTTCCTGTTCCCATACCCATAACTGCGGTCGTGAGTGATTATGTGATTATCGTGGGAACTCTTCAGTCTCGCGACGCCAGCTGTCAGTACTGTGCCGTGGCGGACTCAAAACGCAACCGGTGGGGGTTGCCGGACGGCTGAGGGCGGAGCAAAATCGTACCAGAGCTGTAACATAATCGTGAGAAAATAACAGCTGCCATTGGATACTTTTTAGCAAAAGATCTTATTTGATTTTCTAAGTTTATTTATTTTATTAATTAAATGTTTTATAGAAATTGCAGAACAGTTGGATACATATTTGAACATTGTGTATTTTTTAAGGAGAAATTTCAAGGTTCTCAGTTACAAGTGTTTTTTTTTTTTTTGGAGAGAAATGATGAATAAATGGATCACGTTTCCAAACTCAAAAATAATCGTTTCAATAATCATGATTTTAATATTGACCAATATTCGTGATTATGATTTTTTCCATAAAACGGTTACCGGTGTCACGGTAAACCATGGTAAAATTCCCGACGGTGAAGGTTACGTTTACGTTTTAATTACCATGGTAACCGCCGCAGTCGGTAACCACGGTGTGGAAAACTCGCGCCGCATGCGCCGCATGCAACGTGCACTTGTTATGTAGTGAAGAAGACATGGCGGAGGGAGGACGTGATAGTAGCGGCCCTAACGGCATTTTTCCGCCTTCAAAGAGAACCAAATCTGCAGTCTGGGCGTATTTTGGTTATTATAAGAAAATGCTCAGGGACAGCTGGTCGAGGATGGCAGCTCTATCTGCAGGAGCTGCGAGAAGAAAGTTGTTGCAAGGGGCAGCAACACATCCAATTTACGCGACCATCACCCTCGACTGTTCAGCGAATGCAAGATAAGCTAACCTTAAGCTCGGTTGCATGATGTAAGTGCATGTCGAATTTTCTCTGTCTAATTTGCTGTTGTCACTTATGTAAACTGAGCAGATAGTGGTATAACTGAACGAAGTTGATCTGTGATTGGGCACGTTAGCTGAACCGCTTATTAAACCGCTTAGTAGATTTCACTTTTTAAAGTCGACCTAATAATTCCCCAAATATTGCTGCAGAGCTGCATTGAGGAGGATTTGACACAAACACGTACTGGGTGGACTGAGTTAGTGAACGCAAACTGACTGACTTTCATCTCAGCTCTGTTCACCAGAGTAGCGTCTACCTGTGGCTCAGCAGACATCTGACCAATCAGACTGACCGAGTCCATCGTCAACAGACGAGCAGGCAGACAGAGAGACAGACAGCCAATATATATATATATATATATATATATATATATCTATATATATATATATATATATATACACATATATACAGTAATATCATAAACATGATATTATATATTTATGATATCATAAACATATAATACTTATGGATTATTTGTAGAATAGACAATATATAAAGAATAATACAAAATGGTGAACATAACAAGTGTCCAGATAGAGATAAGAGCCAAAATAGAGTATTCATAATTCATTTAACAATAATCCTTTTTGTTTTGATCTAAAAAATTATCCAACCTGTTTCTCACAAAAGTGATATGATCTAAATTGTGAGTTTTGTGATCTGTTGGTTGCACCCTTAGTATTAAGTAACAGTATTAAGCGACAGTAATAATTAATAATGACATTTTCATTCATTTTTTTCACAGAGAGGGTCTGCTAGAGTGCTGCTGCCACTACATCTCATTCTACCTCTGTGACGCAGACATTAAAGGACACGTTTCAAAAACAGGCTGCCTCATCACAAAAAGCCAATGACCTATTTTGCACAGTTTTGATACATTCTTTTATAATTATTTACTGTTGATTTTGCAGTGTTTTGTTAAGGTTTTGGATTTGGACTATTTTAATATATAATAAATATATTTAAATATAAATCTTGATGAAATTATTTCAATTTATCAGTGTTTTTTCAACATTTTGAAGACATTTTAAAAAATACCACGGTATACTGATAACCGTGATAATTTTGGTCACTATTACCACGGTGTGAAATTTTCATACCGTTACATCCCTAATTGGGACATTGAGATTAATGGGTAATTGTTCTGTACTGTGGTAAGGACCTGGTGTTTAATAGCTGAACTGTGGTAGTTTCTCTCCTTACTTCTGACAGACTTTTCTTTAACAATTTCCTCTTCCTTTGTGTGGGTCCAGTGCAGTTGAACATATAAAATAAGTTGAAGTAGGCTTACTGTAAATTCCTGTAGTTGCAGGGAGATTTTGATATAGATTTCTAACCATCTAACCTTAATTTTGATCCACTTTGTCTATTCAGACTTAATTTCCTGTTATTTCTAGTAGATTACCCTAGGATAGTTTTCCCCCTGTTATCATTCATGGTTTCACATAATTGCTGTACAATCAACTCTGGTAACAAGTACTGAGTGGAAAATATATGTGCATGTCTTGTACAGGAAAAATATGTTTCTAGGCATTGTACTATACACCTCAATGCTTAAATATAAAAGTGGCTGGTAGCTTTTAGAATTTACCAGCCACAGTGGCAGGTGGACAAAAAAGTTAACTTCCATCCCTGTTCCACAGGCTACCAAAGTGGCGCGAGTATCCCAGAATGAATTGCGCTGTGACGTCAGTTGCCAAGCTATATAAGATATCGTCAAGCATCAAGTGCGCGCGGGAGAGGAGAGCCGAAAAAAGCCTCACAACAAAATGTCGAAACTTTTAGGGAAACAGAAAATAGATTCAGAGTGCAGAGTTTTTAAACAGCAGTGGACAGATGACTATTTTTTTGTCCAGTGCAAGGAAAAGGCAATTTGTCTCATCTGCAGAGAGACAGTGGCGGTATTCAAAGAGTTTAACATCTGCCGGCACTATGAAACCCGCCATGGAGGGCAGTATGCTAGCTTGCTGGGCGAAGTGAGAGACAAGGTGGCCCGGCTAAAAAGTGGATTTGCTGCCCAGCAGAGCACAATGCTACGCCAAACACAGATGAACCTGTCATCTGTTCGGGCCAGCTTCAAGGTAGCTAAACTGATTGCAAGCTGTGGAAAGTCGTTCAGTGATGGGGAGTTTGTCAAGAAGTGTTTGAACGCTGTCGCGGAGGAGGTGTGTCCGGACAAGAAAGATGCCCTGAACGCGGTGAGTCTGTCCACATCTACAGTAACCAGGCGAATTGAAGAAATGGGGCATAATGTACATGTCCAGCTGAAAGAGAAAGCTAAAGATTTCAAGTGTTTTGCATTGGCAATGGATGAGAGCAATGACGTGCAGGACACAGCACAACTGCTGATTTTTATTGGGGGAGCTAATTCAGATTTTGAAGTGTCCGAGGAGCTGGCAGCTCTACAAAGTCTCTCGGATACTATTACAGGAGAGGATATTTTTTGTAAAGTACGCCAAACAATGGAAGAGTTGGATTTAGACTGGTCTAAGCTGGCTAGCATCACAATGGACGGTGCTCCGAGTATGATTGGTGCGTCGCGGGGGCTAGTGGGGCGCATAAAAAGAGAAATGGAGGAAAGAGGTCTCACCTCCCCACTACAAGATCACTGTCTGATTCACCAGCAAGCACTGTGCTGCAAAGTTCTCAAGTGGGAATCTGTCAGGAAGATGGTTGTGTCTTGCATAAACTTCATCAGAGCAAACGGACTAAAACACAGGCAGTTCCAAGCTTTTCTATCGGAGCTTGAGTCTGCACATGGAGACGTGCTTTACCACACTGAAGTCAGATGGTTAAGCCGGGGCAGAGTTTTGAAGCGCTTTTACGAGCTGCTCCCCGAAATCAACGCCTTTCTCCTGACAAAGGGGAAAACTGTCCCAGAGCTGATCGACACCGAATGGAAATGGGACCTCGCCTTTCTAACAGATGTGACAGAAATTTTAAACGGCCTCAATGTACAGCTCCCAGGCAAGGGAAAATTAATCTGTGACATGTATTCCCACGTCAAAGCATTTGAGGTTAAACTGGCTCTGCTTGTTGGACAAGTGCAAAAACAAGACTTCACCCATCTCCCTGCTACTCGAAGCCTCTCAGCTGAGAAACCAGCAGTCCTGTTTCCAACCAAGAAGTGCAAGGACGCACTGGAAACGCTGAGAGCGGAGCTCAGTGTGCGGTTCCGTGAGCTTCATGCCTACGTTAAAGAAATTTGTATATTCCAGAACCCTTTTGCTGCCGACATCAATGACACCCTGCCTTCTCTTCAGTTTGAACTGGCTGAGTTGCAGACCTGCGATGTGCTGAAAGATGCATTCAACCCCAACTGTCTCATAGAGTACTATGCTTCCCTCCCAGACGAGACCTACCCCAACATAAAAAAGCATGCAATGAAGATGTCCACAGTTTTTGGGAGCACATATATCTGTGAGCTAACTTTTTCATGCATGAAGCTGATAAAAAAATCCGATGAGATCAAGACTCTCAGACCAACACCTGCATCAGTCTCTGAGACTGGCTGTAACTGGAATGGAACCTGACATCAATCTCCTCAGCAGCCAGAAGCAAGCCCACAGCTCACACTGATATGGTAAGCCTGCTGATTTCAATAACTATGAATATGAAAAATGTCAGTATAGTAATGCTCTTTTTATAGGCAACATGTTTCTTGAACAGTCATGTCACAGCCAAAATGAGACTGCATGATGTCATCTGCTGATGGGCTGCTTATGTTTTTTATCTGCCATTCCTGAAGGGCCTGCATGCTTCCAGGACCACCCTGAAGTCAGGGGGAGAGAGTGTGGTTGACCGCTCCCACCCTGGAGCCAGGGTCCTCATCATCACAGCACAAAAACCTCATTCAATAGTCATGTATATACAAAACCAGATCACGTTACCTGTTTATTACAATTATTCTGTATTAATGTTATTTCACTGTTGCCTTAGTAAACATACCTGTTAGACAAAATACTTGACTATTGTTAACTAATTGTTAATTTTTAACCTTTATCTGTAAATACGAAATCAGCTCTTACCATTATTCTGTTTTAATATTATTTCACTGTGTGGCCTTAAGAAACAAACAAACCTGTACAGACAAAATACTTACCTGTTGTTAACTCACCTTTACTTTACTCACCTAGATAAGACTACTTCACCTGATTTTTACTATTATTCTGTATTAATATTATTTCACTACCTGTAAAGACAAAATACCTATCAATTGCTAACTCACCTGTACCTGTTACAAAATCACATCGCCTCATTGTTACCTGGATCAGTTTGTGTTTTTATTTTCTATAAAATAAAAGGAGTATCTGCGGTACTTCCAATAAACATGTGAAGACTTTCTATTACTTTTTTTGCAAACCAACAGGTGGTGCCAAGGCCAAGCAAAGGGCAGCTGCAAAAAAATTATCATTATAATCTCCCCAATAATACTGGTTGGCACTTTGGCCCATATCATTTCCTGTTATAGACTGACCCTGGCCCCCCACCACAGAAAGGAAAGTTGATGTGGCCCCCACCGAAAACATTTTGGGGACCCCTGCTCTAGTCCATTCCCTGGTCTCCTGTGACCCAACACTTTCAAGATTGAAGACCCCAGTCTGCCTATTATTGACCTCTATTTAAGGGCATAGTTCTGTTCATTTTGTGATGCCGAGGTATGCAGATCTCTCTGGTCTCTACATATATAAGCTGGTCCTCCCTGAGCCTGCCAAGGGATGAGGAAAGCAAACGATTCCTGCATGGTCTCTGCAGCCCACCCACTGGTAAAATGGCGCTCCTACAGGCTGTTCAGATTCTGCTCCTTTCGTTACGTAACGAAAGGAGTCATTTACATAGACAGGCCTCCTCTGTGTGGTGATAGGAGATATCTGAGAGGGGGGCGTTCATCCCCGAGGTGAAGTTTGGTGTGTCCAGCAGTAAGATAGCGGTGTTTCGCAATGTCGTCCCTCAGAGTTAGACACGCAAATTACTCTGTTGTTGGTTGTATAAATCAACATCAGTGCATATATTCTGACCCAGCTACAGAACATCAGAAGAGACAGTGGCTGCGTTTCATTTTTAATGACAACGTGCCGGCTGTGGTTCGTGTTAGCTTGTGTGTACTAACCACTTCACATCGGACTGCTTCAGTAACGAGGGTCAGTACAAAGCTGGTTTTGCCTCGACACTGAACCTCGTAAAAGGATCAGTCCAACCCATACCGGACCCCGCAACTGCACCTGAGGTAAGCCAGGTAAGTGTCGCCGCATTTTGATAGTATTTACAGTTGTCTATGGGTATGGTGAAGTCAGCTGGAAATTGGCTAACTAGTTAGCTCCACTTCGGTCCGCTATGCAATAGCGTTTGAAGTGAATTTAATGTGAAAAAGTGAAACTCTAGCCGAAAAGCAACCTAGGCTTTATTTGCGAATGTATATGGGTCAAACCTTCGTGTAAATGCATAATTATGACGAAAGAGGCACTTTTAAGATTTACCATAGTTTCGTTTTCGGGTAAGCTAATTTTCAATGGAGTGCAGGGGCACTCTTACGCTAGCATCAAAATCGCTATTTTTAACACCAAGAAGGCTCAACACAAAATGAAACTTTACTCGTAGTATCACTAGGGTCTCTACTTATGAACACGAGCATTGAGAACATTGTTTGTGTACACAGAGTTTACTAAAAAGAGAGTTTTTGGACAACTCATGTTAGCAGTAGCATCTCTGGCGCGCCGCCGTCATGGCAGGCAAAAGGTGTCGATCCCCGAGTGCAACCAAACAGGTAGGAGGTCCACCATTATTCTCCTTCCTGTTAGGTCGCATTCGCACTTGGGAGCCATAGCGATTCATCGTAAAACATTAGCGCATGCTACCGCTAGCGCATGCTAACGCTAGCGCATGCTACCGCTAGTGCAAGCGGCATCATCTCCCTGAGAGGGGTTTAGGGCAATGCATTTTGAATACAGTTCGAAATGCATTGACCTCTGACCCCCGACAGCTGTGTGAAATTGATGAAAAACAGCATAATATGAGACCTTTAATGTTGAATTAATTATGTCTCTCTTGGTATTTGTAATATGTATGTGAATAATTAAAACTTGTGTTTTTCAGAAGACATGATCAAAAGTCATTTTTGGCCAATCAATAGATTAGCTTGTAATGTTACTCAATCAGTCTTGGAGTAAAACACAAACACACAATTCAATAATTTTCCAGTCATTATAGGGGCATTTCCATTAAAAGGTTACCCACAGGGTCTTGGCATTCTCAAACAGTGGGAGCAGAGGAAGACTTTTGGTTCTCGCAAACAATAACAGAGCAGTTCTAATGTAAAAAGTTAAAATGTTTAAAGTTTAACCTTTTTCTGGTCCTCAAAGCAGTCAGAAGTAAAGTGGTCAGCGGACACAAGGGTTGTAAATGTAAAGTAAATCCATTTGGTCATGACAGTTGATGAAGACTTTTTTGCTGGTACTTCATATAACAACAAGAGACAGGGAGTTAGGTCCATCTGTAATCTAGGTAGAGGATGGTTTCCTTGCTAGAGGTCGTGCTATCTGGGCTTCGAACTTTGCAGATGTTTTGCATGTCTTAAGGTTATATAACATACAGATATAACTCTGAGGAAAAAACTCAATAAGCTTAATGTGGCCTCCTTAATTTGAAACCAAGTAGAAAATCTTACTCTGTGGAGTTTCAGTTAAGTTGCCCTAGTGGAGTGTCTCAAAGCCATCATTGTTATTCTTTTGTTATCTGTTCTTTGGTGTGATTTCATTTCATACTAGACACAAAACTAAACCTTTACTAACATTTAACCAATGTAAAGTTGTCCTCACCTTTTTCTTGAGCTGGGCTGTTATCTCTATGCTGTGATGCAGATCTCAGGGTAAGGAACATAGGTTCTGGCTCACAGGGATTAACCAGTACAACCTGTCCAGCTCCACTCACATTACACACCACCTGCAGAGACAACAGGAAGATGGCAATAATTGGTTGACAATCAGTGATTAGATAGATTAAAGCAACATTACGTAGAAATTGGCTTTTTGGGTGATTTGGCACTCCCACAGTTTCTGAGTGCAACAGCACTGTCTGCCACCAATTGTCAGGTCTGTTATAATTTTTCAGAACTGACGTAGGTGCCAACTACGAACAGAACGTTATGTCATAACAATGCAAACATGTATGTAATGCTGTGCTCGGCACAGTAGCTTCTTCAGCTTCCATAATCACTGCTCCTCCCAGGGCCATAGCCAGGGTTTAGAAATTAGTAAGGGCCAGAATTTTTTTGTTTTGTTTTATTTGTTCATATTTGACTCTTCCAAAACTGTACTGTTTCTTTGCCTTTACTGCTACTGCTAGCAGTAAAGCCATTGATCAAATATCTACTTCAAGTATAGTACAAAAGTAAGCTACTTTTTGAAAAATTGACATGAGTCGAAAGTAACTTCTGAAATAAATGAAGTCACCAAGCTCACTACGGTTTTCAAATGTTTAACAACAAATTGTTGTTTGATATAGATTTGACTGATCTGATTATTTCAACCACAGATGGTCTTCTTTGGGTTAAGGTAAAGACGGAAAAAATACATCTGTTTTCATGTGATGAAATTACAAATCCTCATCTCTTGATCAGATAAAATTATATACACCAGTACAATATTCACAGTTTGTATCTCTCAAGTGTGAACAGAATATGTATTATTCTTACACTATTAAACTAAAATTACATTGTTTGCTTGTTGTCTCCCATATTTTATTATGACTGGGAAATAAACTGTGTATGCGCTTAAGGTCTTTTATGCCAAAAATAAATATAGAGTGTCAATATGTTGCAGTGTTCTCAAACTTTGATGAATCCAGTATAGGTGTCCCACTTCCCATCTCAGACGACCACAGATCTTTTCTCTTCATCAGACTACAGCAATGAGTGTGACTAATTCAATTCACACATTAGCTTGAATATTTGGCTACAATACAGCAGAAAGAAGGAGTAATAGTAGTTTTGAAGCATGTATGGTGTGTATACATAAAACTTAGAAGTTTTACCACAACAGACACACTGACTGCTCTCTGTCAGCCCAGTTTACTGATGACCTCACAGCTGCTGCCTACTGCACTGTGCACTGGTACTTTGTCTGTAATTATTAGCCAGTCGCATGATTTGAAAGTTATAATCCTGCGGCAGCTACTGCCATTATGTTGCTTTGAACATTCATGTGGAGGTGTGGCTGTGGTTAAATAAGAGATCGCCCGGAGACCTGGGACCAGCTCACCAACAGCCTCTTTGTGAGGCAGCAGACTTTTATTAATCTATTATTTTATAATTCATGCACATTACATTGACACTCAAAGGATTGACCAGATGTTTTAACTCCTGATTACACAGTTATATCCTTTTTTGAATTCTCATTTAGGAAATAATACACAGGTTCCAGACATCGGTGACCTCAAAGCTTGCTTGCTCCTCCTGGTGGATCCATAAACCATTCCAAACATGGCATTCCAAGGCACGGTAGAGACCCCCCAAAGATTGGCCAGGGCCCTGCCATGGAGGAATGAGAAATTTAAGGCCACTGCATCCGTATACTGCTTTTTCTCTGACTGTGTTAAGAGTTCTGATGTGAACTCAGAACTGATGTTTATAAAACTATTATAGTTCCATTTTAATCAATGTTAAATGTTTAATAATGTTTGTTGTATATCATTCAAATTGTTTTAACAAAATTGCACTTCTACTGAAAATGCATATCGGTTCTCAGTTAATAACTAATAATCAGTAACAACCCTGAAAAAAAACAACCCTAATTTATCTCTTGTCAGAAAAGTTGAGATCCACACACTCCTGCTACACAGGAGTATGGAATGAGTTTATAAGTATAAAGGACATTATACGTAATCCTAAAATATGATTCAGAAATATATCGAAGCTGCCTATTATATTGTGTTGAACATGTAATAATTCTGTCATGATTATAATGAAAAAACATGTAATAAGTCTGTCGTGATTACAATGGAAGAATGTGTAACGTTTAGCCATGATTAAAATGCAAGTATTGAAGTTAAAAACACAATGAAAATAAGAAATGGTTAGAATCAAAATGAAGAAACTAATCAGTAGAAGAGTTGTACTGAGCTGAGGTCATGAGTTGAAGTATCACAAGACTCTTGGTCATCGTCACAATCATCACTGACCGGATATCACAAGATTGTTAGTCATAGAACAAGCTGCAATGTCCTTAGTAGGCCATAAACAAAGCCACTGACTGGAGCAAGTAAGTAAACACATTCCTGAAGGATGATGTGCTCAGAGTCTGAGAGATGTGGAGTGGGGTCAATCGAAAAGAGAACCAGAACCAGGAAGAGAACGGGGTTCTTCCTCTCGCTTCTTCAATGGATCAACCCATGAGACGGAGTATGTTAGGAGGAGGAGTTCCACGGCAGGAATTGACACGGCAACAAGAGCGCAGCGGATTAACCACTTTACCAACAATCTGTGGATTACAATTTGGACATTGGAGTTCTTTTCCTAATTTCCTAACAAAACATTCCCTTAGGGTTTTACCAAAGGCCCTTAAAATCCAACCTAGAACCCTACCAAGTGCACAGGTCATTTAGATAAGAGTCAACGTTAAATGGCGTGGCTGGTGGCCATATCTGACTCTGATTCAGGTCAGGTGCCAGGTCAGCAGAAGCAGGGTAGACGCTCAGACTTAGGCAGTCTCCTCGCTACCATTTTAAGCAGTCCCTATTTAAATCCCACTTTAAAGTAACACCTTGTAGGTTTAGGTATCTAACCCTTTATAATGAAGAGCTGGTCCAGAACCTCCTGGACAGGGGTATACTAGGGATCTAATACTCTGCATAAGGTCATTGTATAAATTCAAATACTACACAGAACATAGACATTTATGTTATACTTTGGAAATGCAAACATACCAGGGCTAGGTATACAGTATTCATTTTTAGAAATAAATACAGAATAGAACTGGACTAAATGAGAGCTATCTTTTTCATGTTAATTTGCCTACACTGAAACATCTGTTATCCCCTGTGCTTACAGTAGAACTTACAGGCTGTGTGAGGTGGGAAGTAAATTCACTCAGCCCCTCATGAAACTGCTGAGGGGGCGGGGCCTGTGGTACACAGATGCCGGCAACAGGAACATGTAAATCCTGCTGAAAAAGAACCAAACACATTCACACACATTAAAACAAATGAGCAATGTATAATTCAACAATCCATGACAATGATACATTATTCTGAATACTCACCGGCATCATGCTGCAGAGAATGGGTTCATTAGTAAACCAAGGAGCAGAAACTAAGCTGTGATGGTTGCTCTCTGGTGGACCAGGCACAGGGCTGAGAAAAGATTGCCTAAAGTCACTTGACCATTCCAAACACATAATTTTTCGCCCATGTTCAGTGGGTCTGTACACCAAGCCATCGGTCAGAACATAACATTATATGACATTGTTGCTGCCCACTTTTACATAATACATAACTGAAATAAACAACAAATTAGCAGAGCCTTGTCAGTGGCGATTCTTCAACAATACAGCAGAGATTAGGAGTTTTTACAGCTTCGTCTTTGATGACTTCTCAACATTAACCTGTCATTTATTAAAGACCTTCAAACAGCTAGCACTGTCATCATAGTAAAGAAATTCACTTCCACTTGGCTGAAGGGCAGAGTCAAACCAAATCAGGCCGAGCCAGCACATCAGCTCAGCTGCTTGTATAGTGTGTGGTGGCTGCATTGCTGAGCTGCTGCGCCAATAAATATAATTTCTCTCTACCAACATTGAAAGAGCGAGAAGGAGAAAGGGAGGAAGTAAGGGAGAGAAAGAAAAATGTGTGCAATGGAAAAACACTGCTCTTCCCCTGTTGTATTTATTATTTTAATGTCTGTGACATATTCTACAGATACAGACATTAAAACACTGGTATGATATCGATGTGACTGTCTATGGGTCGTTTTCAGGTCTATTTTTGCTGAGAATTGCACACGTCTAACGGTAGAAATAGACGAGACTCCAAATCTCTAGATGGAGCGACATAGCAGCCTCGCTTGACAGGCGCATGAGAGGCATGAGTCAGTGTATCCAGGTCTAAACTTCTAATATGGACATCAAAATGAAAAGCAAGAGGTAACGCCACGTAGCACCACTACACACACATCCAGTGTGTCTAGCCTCCAGGTGTGTCAAGACCAAGTGAAAGACAGGCGATATGGCATCCTCTTTGGATCTGTTGGTTCTGAAACCATACTGGTGAGGGTCTAGGCTGGCAAGGATGTTTTCTTTGGAGTAGGGCTGCCACAAACGATTATTTTGATAGTCAACTAATCACCGATTATTTTTTCGATTAGTCGACTAATCGAATCATACGTAAATTGAATGTAAAACATACAGCTTATCGCACCTGCATGCAGCTGCTCTTATATAACCATCATTAGCTTTCAGCTTGAAGTGTTTAAGGTATATGCTAACTAAAAATAAAGACAATTAAGATGATAGTTCATTAAACCTTTAATGAAATATGCAGCTTGTAGCAACTGTGTAGCATAAAGTGCAAACAGCTGAGTAAAATAAGGATAAGGCACTGGCCTAAACAACACCAAAATAAATACTTAAGGTTTTTTAGGTTTTTCTTTCCTTCATTTGTCTTTGGCATCAAACATATGTAGTAGTTTATACTGTGAATATGGTTTACAAATCTTGTTCGCAACATAAAGCTAATGTAGGCTATATTAAAAGATGCTATATGTTAATACCACATTCTGTATGATTCTATATAAGGCAGAGTTATGGAAATGAAGGACACATGAATGTAATTATTACACTCACTGTCTCCCCAATAAACTCAGTTCATGTGAATAATATCACTATTCCTACAATGACTCCTTTGAGACAAGGCGAGCAAACTCATCAAGCCAGTATGTGGGAAAGTCAGCTGTGATTGTGCTGCTGTGGTTCATAGCAAAGTAAAACAGACCGCTGTAATCAAGTAACAGACACATATTTTCATAGATCTTTATGCCCTGCCTGCCATTTACATTTTTTCTGAGATACATTGGAACACGCAATGACATCCCTACCAGCGCACACATCCTCACAAGTTTAAAAAGTCATTTCTAGTTTCAGACCGACCATTAATGACTGTTACTATCAGTCAGCTGAATATTCAGCTATGCGTACATGAATTTTATCAGAAAAAGTACATGCTGTCTTTCCAAAAATAGCTCAATTAAAACCCTAATTACTGGATGTAATCATACTTGAGTCACAGCATAGCTGAAGGACAGTTTGAACAGTGCTTCACCAAGTCAGACAGAATTCATGACCGCATAGCTAAACATTGAGCTGACTAATGGTTACTAACAGCTATCAGCCCATGTTTGTATTATCTAATTCAGTGGTCCCCAACCTTTTTTGCACTACGGTCCGGTTTCATGTGCAACAAAATTTGACGGCAAAATTATACCACCGGCATAAAAACTGTGTTTTTTTTCTAAATATAATAATAAACGTGAATCCACTGTGTACTCGTATGCAACTTTAGCAGTGTCCTCATAACATCACGCCAACAACGTAACATGACTAACATCCTCTCTGCCCCCTAACACCCTCTGGTCGCGATGGTAACGTTTAAACATGGCTTAGAAATAAGATACACCACAAAAACAAATATAAAGTGCTTTAAAAATAATACTCACTACAACGCTGAATCAGTGGGAGCCCTGAGCTTGTTTCTCTGCAACGAGACGGTCCCATCTGGGGGTAATGGGAGACAATGACACCCGAAGTGTGTTGCTTATGTCCAGTTTACTCCGTAATTTTGTTTTGGTTGCTGTCACTGCAGAAAACCCAGCTTCACACAAATAGGATGTCGGAAATGGCAACAGGGTTTTCAGTGCTGTTGTGGCGACTTTTAAGGCCGCCATCATTTGCTACCTCCAGCAGTTGATCTTCTTCTTGCATAGACATGCTGGATTCACCTGGCTTGTTGACAAATGGGTCGCGGATCCATTCCTTGGCAGTTCGGGGGTCCTTTGTGGTTGGGAAGTAGCGCTAGAAGTCTTTTAGAAGCAAAGACAGGTGATCTTGCACCAGCTGGGAGAATGAAGGCACGGGCTCAGTCTCTTCCAAAATCCCTCCTAATGTTTGAAACATGTCAAATATACCTCTGTTCACGCGCCGTCCCCTCAAATCCAGTTTGGCTTTGAATGCAGCTACTTTATCTGCCAACTTGAAGACAGTTGTCATTTTCCCCTGAAGTGACAGATTGAGTTCATTGAGCAGGTTGAATATGTTGCACAAGTAAGCAAGTTTTGCGACCCATTCCTCGTCACTGAAATGTGCTGCCAACGGTGACTTTTTTTCTGAGAGAAATCTCTCCAGCGGCTCTCGTAATTCAAACACTCTGGCCAGTGATGTCCCTCGGGATAACCATCTTATTTCTGTGTATAAGAGAAGGCATTTGTGCTCCGCGTCCATCTCCTCACAAAGCTGCTCAAACAGGTGCAAGTTCAGGGCGTGTGCTTTGATGTGGTTAATAACTTTAACGACATCATTCAATACGCTGTTAAGTTCCGGTGGCATTTTTCGGGTAGCCAGCATTTCCCTGTGAATTATACAATGTGTAGACTCACCTTCAGGTGCAACCTCCTTAATCCGAGTAGTTAAACCAGATAGCCGTCCGGTCATGGCAGCAGTGCACACAACATATCCTCATGCACATCCTCCTGATAAAGATATCGCACATAAACAAGTAGTATTGCCTTGTTGTCAGTATTTGTAGACTCATCAACCTGGAGTGCGTATCATGGTTAGGGATGTAACGGTATGAAAATTTCACACCGTGGTAATAGTGACCAAAATTATCACGGTTATCAGTATACCGCGGTATTTTTTAAAATGTCTTCAAAATGTTGAAAAAACACTGATAAATTGAAATAATTTCATCAAGATTTATATTTAAATATATTTATTATATATTAAAATAGTCCAAATCCAAAACCTTAACAAAACACTGCAAAATCAACATTAAATAATTATAAAAGAATGTATCAAAACTGTGCAAAATAGGTCATTGGCTTTTTGTGATGAGGCAGCCTGTTTTTGAAACGTGTCCTTTAATGTCTGCATTACAGAGGTAGAATGAGATGTAGTGGCAGCAGGACTCGGTTGGCCTGCAGACCCTCTCTGGGAAAAAAAAGAATGAAAATGTTATTATTAATTATTACTGTCACTGTTACTTAATACTAAGGATGCAAACAACAGATCACAGAACTCACAATTTAGATCACATCACTTTTGTAAGAAGCAGGTTGGATCATTTTTTAGATCAAAACAAAAAGGATTACTGTTAAATGAATTATGAATACTCTATTTTGGCTCTTATCTGTATCTAGACACTTGTTATATTCACCATTGTATATTATTCTTTATATATAGTCTATTCTACAAATAATCCACAAGTATTATATATTTCTAATATTACTTATATATATTTCTAATATTACTTATATATTGGCTGTCTGTCTCTCTGTCTGCCTGCTCGTCTGTTGTCAGTGGACTCGGTCAATCTGATTGGTCAGATGTCTGCTGAGCCACAGGTAGACGCTGCTCAGGTGAACAGAGCTGAGATGAAAGTCAGTCATCTCTGTCAGTTTGCGTTCACTAACTCAGTCCACCCAGTACATGTTTGTCTCAAATCCTCCTCACTGCAGTTCTGCATCAATATTTGGGGAATTATTAGGTCGACTTTAAAAAGTGAAATCTACAGTTAATAAGCGGTTCAGATAACGTGCCAAATCACGGATCAACTTCGTTCAGTTATACCACTATCTGGTCAGTTTACATTAGTGACAACAGCAAATTAGACATAGAAAACTCGACACACACAACTATACATGATGCACCCGAGCTTAAGGTTAATTTACCTTGCATTCGCTGAACAGTTGAGGGTGATGGTCGTAAAGTGAAAGTAAGTAAATTGGATGTGTTGCCGCCCCTCGCAGCAACTTTCTTCTCGCAGCTCCAGCAGACAGGGCTGCCATCCTCGACCAGCTGACTCTGAGCATTCTTATAACAACCACAATATGCCCAGACTTCAGATTTGGTTCCTCTGAAGGCGGAAAAATGCCTTGAGGGCCGCTATATCACATCCTCCCTCCGCCATGTCTTCTTCACTACATAACAAGTGCACGTCGCACGCTGCGCACGTCGCACGCTGCGCATGCACCACGAGTTTTCCACACCGTGGTTACCGACTGCGCCGGTTACCATGGTAATTAAAACGTAAACGGTAACCTTCACCGTCGGGAATTCTACCATGGTTTACCGTGACACCGGTAACCGTTGCATCCCTAACCACGGTAATGTATTAATCCTCTCCAACAATTGTGTCTCATTGTCCTCTGCTATTTCCTCAATGCGTCGAGTGACGGTGCTAGCCGAAAGAGGCACCTGTGCTTTCTTTTTAACCGCAGCCTCTCCTAGAAGTTCACGGCAAATGTCTTTAGTGGCGGGCAGGATCAGTTCTTCACCAATAGTGAACGGCTTCTTAGCCTTAGCAATACGTTTAGCCACCAAGTATGATGCTCTCAGTGCACTCGCGTTTGTTGATGTGGTGGCCCTCAGTAATTGCTTCTGTCCTTCTTGTTCATGATTTTTTCTTTCAAAATACTCCAAAGGCTTGTCTTTTAAAGCAGGGTGTTTGGTCTCCAAGTGACAAAGCAGTTTTGAAGGCTTCATTGCCTCATTAGAGAGCCGGTCGCCGCATATTATGCAGAGCGGGCTTGGTGCTTGGGAATCAACGGACATTTCTCCATCTGTATGTGATGTATTTCTGCAAGATGTTTTGAGAGATTGCTTGTGTTCCCACCCTTATATGCAAAAGACTTGCTGCACTTGTCTGCATCAATTCTCTCTTGCCACTCAGAGGGTGTCTGTGTGTCTGTGTGTCTTTCTGCGTCGGCGTGTGTGAGAGTGACGAACAGGCAGTGAGAGCCTACCCTGTCCCCTGCACAGGACAGGCCCCCACACTGTTCCCTGTTCAGGATTGGGAATTGGGATACATTACATTTTAACATACAAGCTAGATGCACAATTAGATAAAAAGTCATGCAACAGCCCATCACTAACATTGCATCCCCTCCTTTCTTGTCACTGAAAACAACACATGTCAATCATAGTTTTTACTATGAAAGATCTATTTGTAGCTCTTAATCGACTTGTCTTAGTCATGGAAAAAAGGTTGTGGGCAAACATCATGGCTTTAGTTAACAAAATTAACACAATAATTAATAGTAACAAGTGACTTAATGCATTAGTTCTGCAACTCAAGTAATCTGTTGAAAAAAATAGAATGCAAGTTGTGCCTGGAGGATAAATGTTTGTTGTATTGTTTTTATTGAAACAGCTGTGCCTAACACTGCTCTGCCTCTGCCCAGTTCGCTGTCAGATTGCTAGCAAAATAAAGAGCTGTAAATGTTATATTGCATCTGTAATTACTATCATTAGGCTGCAGAGTAAGCGATTATGGGCCATAAAGAAGGCTACAATATAACAGTGGAGTCAATACATTCAAAGGTACATGTACAGTTGGCTACACATCGTCTGGACAATATAACCAACATGCACGAGTCACAAAGGGTTTTACCACAATGTTTGGTAATAATAAAGTACTGTAACGCGTTATTTTTCTCAGTTGTTAACGCTGTCTCCAGCACAGACAGCAGTGGAGATGAGCAAAGATAAATCTACGGCAATGAGCAACACCAGTATCATAGGTACTGCATTTGATTTTGAGTTTTTCAGACCTGCAAACCTTAAATAATGTTTTTCAGTACCACCAAATGGTTTATGCCAAAACAAGTTCAAACTGATAAGACCCTCTGCCACACACATCTGTTTGTACTAAAATTCATTTAATAAAAACTCTGTTTTGGTGTCGTTTGTCTGCACAGATTTGTCTATGCTTCTGTCCTCTGCTGTTTGTTTGTGCCAGCGCTTGATACACTCAGAGGGACTTCATGGTGCACTCAGATGCTGGTATTAAACTCTGACATACGTGTGCAGACAGGGACGTCATGCTGCTTTTCTGAAGCAGAACCCACGGAAGTTGGCCCCATAGGATGACGGGCTCGGGGCAAAAGTGAGGACACAGGCCAACGTCTGAGCCGTGGTATTCGCTGTAATGGTGGAAGTGCAAAAGGCTGAATGTGTGCCGATTTGGATTTGTTGTACTAAATCACGCCCACTTTGACCAATCGTTACTCAACTATATGGCTGGCCTCAGGAGTGACCCCACATCACCACTGTTACATTACAGTTCTATTATTGCAACAAAAAATGAGAGTGACAAGGAAAAATGCATTTATGTTGATTAGTGTGTAGGCCTACATTTTCTAAACGCACTGTTATCCATTTGTGTTGCAAATGTGAGAAGTGAACTAGTGTTACAGAACCTGTGGCGCAGAAAGAAGTTTTTGTGAGGAGCTACAGAGGTGACGTGAAAGCATGTTGGACATAGCACAGTAACGTTGAGTTTTTAAAAAAAAATAGGCTATCACCTGTTTAAAAGGCAAAAACGCATTTACATCCGTTATAGTGCCACCTATGCGCAAATTTGCACCAAATTTGGCAGAGAGCCTCTGGATGACTTCAGGAACAATTGACTTAAGTTTGATGTTGAAAGCATGTAGTTTGACCGAAATATGAAACAATAAATGTTTTTTAGCTAGCAAAAAAGATTGTTTGGCTATAACTAGCAGATTTTTTGGAGTGCCAAAATTCTTTTGATAGCTTTTCATCAGACACATCTGGAGATTCTATGTGCCAAGTTTCAGGCAGATGGCGCTTAAATTGTAGGAGGAGTTCGAAAAAGTAGGTTTTGCATACGTGGCGATTTAGGGAAGGAAATGTGCAGCAGAAGTGTGCGTGTCCTATGTCAGAAAACCCAGCTCTATTCAGGGAACATATGGATATAAGGTATGCGAATGTGTTATAAAAATGTGGAAGTTACAGGCAAAAATGTGATTGCATCCATTATAGCGCCACCTAGTGTGCAATTATTGGTATGGAAGAATTGTGTCCTATTCTATATGTACCATATAAATTTCAAAGCTCTCAGCATAATAGCTTGGCTGAAATTAATGTTTGTTGTTTATCTTGTAATAAGCCACGCCCACATTGACCAGTCATGACCACCTTCAAGACATGGCCTCAGGATTGGCCCTTCATCATACCGACCAAATGTTGTAAAAATCAGTGTAGCCATTCAAGAGATATAAACTTCTGATATTTTTAGCACCCCCTAGTGGCAAAAATTCGCCAAATTCAGCTCATCTCTTCCCAGTCTCAAGGCAACCAAGGATCTCAAATTTGGTGTTAATAGCAATTAGTTTGACCGAGATATCAAACAGTTTACATTTTTATAGCTAGCTACAGAAATTTGTTCGTTAATAATTTGCACATTTTTTGACCAAGCAAAATTCTTTTGATAACTTTAGATCAGGTCCAGCTGAAGAGTGTACGTGCCAAGTTTCATGCAGATCGGACAAAATCCCAAGGAGGAGTTTGAAAAAGTAGGTTTTCCAGTTTTTGCAATTTTGTGAAAAAAACTTTCGATGCGGAAGTGGGCGTGGCCATTGCAAAGTGATTCAGCTCCATTCAGGGAATCTAAGGATGCAAGGTTTTTGAATATGCGACATACGGTGTGGGAGTTATAGGCAAAAATGCGCTGGTCTAGGTTATAGCGCCCCCTGCAGGCGGATATCTATAGTTTTTTGTGTCTGAGGTGCGTGCAGGTGTCTGGACCAACCCTCCAAATTGCACCGCCCTCCCTTGCACGGTTTAGCCTGCAGCACCACTTTTAGCGAGAGAAAAAAATCTTTACAATTACAATAGGGTTCCTAGCACCGCTGGTCCTAGAAAACGCGTCTGCTTGCATACCTGTTCCCTCGGCCCCAGCCCCCTAATAAGCCCTGATTGTTCTATTTCTGACCAATACAACTAAATTACAATGACGAGTGCCTAATACTGAGTCACTGTAGTAACCCGAGTAACAAACAATATTCCTTACATGGCGGTAGACGGAGATACCAGGCAATCATTACCTGGTGCGACGCCATGCTGCCTTTCTGAAGCATGAGTAACATTATTTCTCTAAAGTAATTCAACCACTTCAAAGTGTACTGAACACAAACTAACATTATAACGGCCCGGTCACTTGAAAGACATTTTTGCTAACCAGTAGCCATAAAGACAAAACTAAACACCAGAGTTAGCATACAAGCTAACAAGCTAGATTTGCCAACAAGCTACATAGCTCGACTGCAACATCGTAAGGCGATATGCATTATTGTGAGTATTACTGTAACCGCCACCACCATAGCCTTGTGGTTAAAACATAGAATGAAACATATATCAAGCAGGGGTCCTTACTTGTCCAGCAGAAAAGCCACTAACTCTGCATCGCCCTTGAGTCCTTACAAATCCACAGCTCCCTCCCCCTCTGAAATGACGCTCAGATATTTATCCTAGTTTTCTCTCTGGCTCGGTCCAATTCTTTCTTTTTACACCCTGCTTTTCTTCGTCAGTCTTCTTATTGTCTTCTCTTTGAAGTGGGCAGTGGTGGATCAAATTTCCACTCAGTTTCTTCTCATCCAACAGATGAGAGCAGGCACTGCATGGGGTAGGGGCACTGCCGAGTACGCACTGCGTGAGGGAGGGGGGGTGCCAGCAGTGTATGCACGAGAATACTTGACACTTCTCAGACACTCCCCTTGCCTCTGATGGTTGTGTTGATTCGTAGCGGTGGATTCTTGCAAATCAAATTAGGGCCACTGGGTGGAGCCACAGACAGTGGATTTTTTCGCAGTTGATCTGTATCTTACTCTACTGTCAGATCATAATGACAATTTTAGCAAATATTACAAAAAAATAGTCACAGACTACAGCTTTAATTCAAAACAGATTTACTGTTTTGATTGCATTCTAAATATAACTTAAGTACTATGCCTAGAGTAGCAACAGTAATGTTTAAAACAACAAAGTCACTGTATGAACTCAATAGTATGTCACTGGAAACAAATCTAAAATGTCAGTGAAATACATAATTTTCCTGACATTACAATACAGAGGGAATAAAGAACACAGAGATCAGTCCTGGTTTGTCTCAGCTAGCAGCTCAGTTCACAAGAATGCTTGTGTAAGAGATAGCGGTGATGGTGAGAGAGCGGTGAGAGACAGCGGACAGAGAAGACTATCACATTCCTACATATTCATGCTTGTTGAACAGGTTTATTGATCAAGTTTGGCATTTTGCTAACAGTAACAAAAGTTTGTAAAAGGAGCAACGCTAATGCTTAATAATACTAACCTTAAGGTCCTTAATAAAAATCTTGCCCCATAGCTGGTTTCTTGAAATGACATTACGCATTTTGTCAGTCATCCCCTTTTATACGTATTTTTTTCACATGTGGCTGAAGGCAAGGGCAACAAGTCCAGGACTATGATTGGTAAAATCATTCTCCTTCTTCCTCGTTTTCAGCAGGCCACATGCCTCCTGGTGTGGCGCTGCTGCCTCTTGCTGTTAGATTTGAATACTGCTGCACAATTGGTCAAATTCAAAAGGTGCACCAGCATTTTGTGTACTTTAGAGTGACAAAACGTAACAGCATACTTTGACATCATAACCTGTTGCACAAAAAATGTGCAGGTCTGGTGTTTTAAAAGATTTTTTTGATGTGGCCCATGCCTAGTGTCTTGGAGTTCCATTCTCCACCACACCCATATGTGCAATATAAATACGTATGTGTAAAAAAAAAAACTTGGTCTTACTTGAACATTTTTCACTGTGCTACTACATTTCTTTGTGAATTATTGAATATTTTCATTAAGGAGCACATGTGCTCATTTAAAAAACAAGTCAGCGTAGGGCCCTGAGAAGTAAAAAATAATGAAGCTGCTGTTTAATTGTTGCTGAATGCATGAAGAGCTCAGCATTTCTTTAAAAACATGTTTATTGGGGCCTTACATGTTAGGTCATTATTTAGTTAAATGACTCCTAACATATACTGTAATGTGAAATTGACTTACCCAGTGATTATGTGATACTGACTCGACTGAGGCTCCAGATGGTAGTTTGGATAGGACACCTGACACTGAGTGGACTGACATGAACAGGGGAACCTGAAATCCCAAATTCAGATCAACGGCTTAAGTTTGTGTAAAGCATGTGAAACAATAGTTACAGTGTATTTTCTTGAGTATTTTTTATGTGAGGTCAGCAGATTTGTACAACAGCTAATCCCAAATAAGATAAAAAATATATGGCCTGCAAATCATGTTGATAATGCCTGACAGAGAAACAAGAACAGAGAAAGGGTTGTCATAGCTTTCAAGTGATCTAGCTATGAAAATCTCAAAATCGTTTAGCAAGTGACTAAATATTATACCTTAAGCTGGGAGAGTCCACCATTCCTGGCTTGATAGTACTTTGGTAAGGATGGGGAATTACTCCAGGCAGACTGACGTGAGGAGGGGGGCCTGCCCATACATACGTCCCTGCAGGGCCATCGTGTACATTATTGTCCCTCTCATCGCCAGGAAGTGTTGTGTTCAGCTCTTTCACGGGGTTATTCTCCCCACCAGCATAGAAGGCACCTATTGTAATCATAGATTAAATAAAAAGATCTTCGGGGGGGCAAGTTGGTGACAGACCCATTACAAGACACTGTACCATTAAATGATTTTGAAGCTGTTTTCTTTTCAATAAAAAAAACAACAACATAATGTTGCTATGATGGAGAGATCTATCTAATGTAAAGTTAAACTTAAACTTACACTAAATTATCCTCTAACGTCAGATTTTACACATTCCCCCATGTGACACATATACTGTCAGACTGTTCCCTGTAACTCCTGATCGTTAAAACACACAATTACACCCGACACTAATTTTATCTTCAAATACTTTGACTTCTTCTTCATGCCCATCCACGACGCTGAAGTTAGCCTCCGATTCGCCACCTTCCGATTCGGCACTTAAGGGGAAAGTTAATGGGAAATTAACGTAACGTGCAGTGCGACTGTTTGTACACTGATTGTCTGTTTTTGTGACACTTCTTGATGTAAAAACATGTTAGACATTTTAGGTAAGACATGAACTTTGCCTGACACCCGCTATTGTATTTGTAAAACGTTTATTTTATTTGTGAAAATGCTAAAGGGGAGATTTCACCGTTTTTTAGGATAATCTAGGCCAGATTTGAGAAGTCTAGGTACATTGGTTTTTGACCTGGACCAAGTCTAATGTGGTCTATAAGATGAGAAAACGGTGAAATCTGCCTTTATTGCATTTTCACAAATAGAATAAAAGTTTCACAGATCAGAAACTGTGTCTGAATGAATCTTCAGGGCCTGTAGATTAATCTAGTCCTGATTTGAGAAGTCTGGGTACAGTGGTTTTTGATCTGGACCTGGTCTAATGAGGTCTGTAAGTATCAAACAAAAACGGTGAAATCTCCCCTTTAGCATTTTCACAAATAAAATACACGTTTCACAAATACAACAGCGGGTGTCAGGCAAAGTTAATGTCTTACCTAAAATGTCTAAAATGTTTTTACATCAAGAAGTGTCACAAAAAACAGACAATCAGTGTCTAAACAGTCGCACGTCACGTTACGTTAAATTCCCCTTAACTTTCCCCTTAAGTGCCGACTCGGAAGCTGTCGAATCGGAGACTAACTTCAGCGTCGTTGCCCATCCACAGCATAACGTTACCTTAGCTAGCGAACTAACTGGTTAGCATTTGAAGTTAGCTAGATTAACGTAAAGTAGCAACATTTAAATTGCGTCAGTTACTTTAGCTAGCGAACAACAGTTAGAGGTTTCAGCTTAACGTCAAAGCTGTCTTCTTGGTAGTTACCGAATTAATTAGAATTATTAACTCAAACTACTGGACGGCCACAATTACCATTAGTGGTGCTTGTTTAGTCTGTACGTAAACCGATGTAAATGTAAGATTAATTTGATAATACGATTGATTAACGCAACGGAGATTTCAGCTTTTTCAGCTGTGCAACGCGTTGTCCTGCGTATGTCAAAAAAACAGGGTCGCCAGTGTCAATGACAAATCCTGTCAGACTTTTACATTTACAATGTGTTATGCTAAACTTAGCTGGTCACCTACTTGTATGCATGTCGCTTGGCTTGCGGACGGACGCTTACCGTTGCAACAGCCGACAGACTGGTGCCTTCACGTCCTGCAGGAAGTGTCGATATTACGAAAGCGACCTTGTAAAGCGAGAAAATGTGGCGCAGGTAACAGGTACATTATATTTCGATTAATTAACTGACGTGCGCTTTATGAGAACAACCATACACATGCTTAGCTAGTAAACGGAAACTATATTATGTATTACTTAGGTGTTCCCCGTTTTAATGTTACTGTGTTGTTTTGCATTGTAAGTTAAAGCTGTCGTTGATTTTGTCCTATTTGTAAAATCACTTGTTGATAACTCCTCTGACTGTAAGGGGCGACAAATTACATGTATTTTCACAAAGCCCATTCAGAACACATTTCTCACATTAAGAAAAAATTGCCTATGGTCTCTGTAGGTGTCATCATCTTAGCTTTGTGTATTGTATTGCAACTTAATTAATCATTGACTGGTGAGTTACTCTGCTGCTATTCATGCTCATCCCAGTTGTTTGAATGGGCCTGCTGCAGCTGCTGCTGCACAAGCAAGTTCTACCCAGAGCCGGATTAACGCAAAGGCAAACTAGGCACGTGCCTAGGGCCTGATTGGCAGGGGGGGGCCCAGGCAGAGGGACCCAAAAAAATAAAAAATAAAAAAAAATATATATATATATATATATATATATATATATATATATATATATATATATATATATATATATATATATATCATATCTACAAATTACTTCAGTGTTGATATATCAATATTGATTAATTAACTAAAAATAGTGACGTTGTTTATCTTAACGTAACGTAACGTTATGTCACGTCACGTCACATTAACGCCAGTCAGTTAAGTCCAGTGCAGAGGTCAGCCGGTCAGGACTAAGTGGGACAATTAAGCTAGCAGGCAGCCAGGTCGTTTTTTGAGTAGGCTTACATTCAGGATGCTTTCGGGTGCAGCAAAACGTAAAAAGAAAAAAAATGAAGAGGAACAAAAGAAGAGAAGGGGGCTATACAGAATACAGATACTATAATGAAATGAAATATGAGGAACAAACCAAGTGTATTCAAATCTCAAACAACTGTCTTTCATCTTATACATGTTATTATTTCTCCACAAGATCGTGATGATGCTGTGAAGATGTGTTTCTGCTGCGATGGAGGCCTGCGATGCTGGAAGGCTGAAGAATATCCCTGAGTGGAGCAAGCTAAATGGTTTCCTCAGTAAGTGCTGCTCGTTTTATTTATTATTATTTATTGCTGGACAGTTTCTAAATGGTCTTGATTATTGTGAGGGGTTCATGTTTGTCTTCTTGTTCCTGTACTTAATCACAGGTGTGAATATGGGCTCCAGGAGAAGGGACAAGAATTTTTGTTCTAAAATTCAGGCTTGTTTTCCTTGCCTGTCTGAACAGGTTAGTAAAGACAAGTGAAAAAATGTGTTCTTGGATCAAACATAAGGTATGGATCAAGTTATTTAATGATGGCTTATTTTTCTACGATGTTTCTGTGATTAAATCTGCTTTTAGAGTGAGAGAGAAACGTCCGGACCAGTGGAGAGAACTGCTGAACAGTCCAGTCCAGAAGCTGAGCTGCTGAGTATTGAATACCAGAAAATGGAAGAGGGGTGACGGTTTTCCATGAAATAAACATCTTTACCACTACAGCACACTTTCTCTTACTGCAAATTGTATCGGTCTTTGTATATTTGACAACTTATTTAACTATTCAAAGATTTTCTGCAAAATGCAATAGCTTATAACATTTATCTGATTTGCTCTGTTTACATAGCAATGCTGACACCTATTGGTGATTTACTGGTACTACTGCTTTAACAATGACACTCGCAATGGATAAAATAAGGATAATTTAATAGCATTGAATAGAGCCGTGTAATAACATTTAAATAATGAAAATAAAAAAAAGTCTGTTTAATATACAACACATGACTTATTTTGGCATACAAAAAAATAATTTGTAACCAACGACTATGCTATGTAAAATTAGAATTATCCTATTAGTAACTTTGGCAAGTATCAGATGTCAATTCATAAATAACATCGATGGAGGGGGGCCCAAAAAATACAGTCTGCCTAGTGTAGTCCATTTATTTAATCCGGCTCTGGTTCTACCAATACTATAGCTCCCATGAATTTTCTAGTCTCTTTGGGCTGTTTCACTCATACATGGAAAGCACCTTTTCTCAAGAATATGCCAGTGATTAATACACTAACACCACTAATTCATATTTATATACAAAAGTGTTTCAACACAATAAGGTTGTTCAGTTTATATTACAATTCCCCGTCATTTTCACAGATGTGAACAGCTGGCTGAGTGGCAGCACAGCCCTGGAGGAGGTCCACTCCATTGTGGGAAATTCTCCATTGACATAGCCTAATAGTCTGTTACCCTAGAGGCCATGATGACCCCTACCAGGTCAACTGTGTTGTGGCACTCTCAAAGGTAGGGTGACATTCTGTATAGGTGATACTGAAGATCAGGCAGAACTAGGCAGACAAAGGCCAGACTGGATCACATGATGAAAAAAATGCCTGAATTAGAACTTGACTGCCCTTTTACTGATAATTATGTGATATGAGTTTTAGACAATGTTGAAAACACAAATTGCAGGACGACAGTGAAAGTTAATTCACTATATTTGAACAGAACAAAACAGTGAAAAACATTAAGGGTACATTCAGACCAAATCCGCTGTTGCGGGGAAACACTCCATGGTCCGTGTGTGTGACATGTTGGGAACCCCCACTGATCAGTTTGCAAAAAGGTGAAGTTACTGTGTTATTATGCTACTAACATGTTGGTCCTACTATTGATTGTTTGTCCTAATCGATGGATTTATAATTACAACCAGGATGCGAAGCAGATCGTTACTGTGTTTTTTAAACTGGGGCACAAAACCAAACTGACTGATCAGTGAACAGTATTGAGTACTGTTACTTTTAAAGGTAATTTGTTTCGTTACAAGATCACTGCCATTAGAAAGTAACTTAACTTTGACATTACTGCGATATCTACTGAGGAAAGTAACTCGTTAGAGTTCTTAAGAGTTATCATACATGAGGGCAAAACCTCTTTGCGACTCTTTGCGCATGTCAGTTATATTGTCCGGACAGCCAACTGACATTTACCTTTGAATGTTTTGGCTCTACCGTAATTTTGTACACAATATAACATTTACAGCTCCATATTTTGCTCACGATATGACAGAGAGCTAGGCAGAGGCATCCAGTATTAGGTAGGCTGTTTCAATGAAATCAATACAACACAGGCTCTTATAGCCTAGGACATGATGTTTAAAAATGCAACTAATGAGCCTGTAAACTATGAATACTTACATAGAAATGATCTCATTTCTACACACAGCAATTCTGAAGCATTTTATATCTCGAGCTGAATCACAAACGAATGCTCCTATTTTCCTCCCGGATTTTTTGAAGCGCCTCCAAACGCAGCACTGCCGCTGCCTCCTCCCTCAACCTGTGGTAAAGCGTCTTTACAACACGTGATTCAGTGGAGGAAGCCCGCCTGCAGTTGAGTGTTTGGAAGGAGTGAGTGAGAAGCCGTTGTTGGTTGGTGGATGCGGTTGTCGGAGTAGGCACGACCGGACTGTGAATGGACAGGAGATGGCAGAAGGAAGTGACGGATCAGGAAGTGAGTTAGGAATGGAGCAAGGTGGCGGGAGAAGTGAAAGTTGGAATGAAGTGAAAATAGGGAAAGCCAGGCGAAAACGCAAGAAAGTGGGGCAGAAAGGAAGGAGCTCAATGTCAGAAGAGACAGATAATGAGCAAGCGAGAGGGAATGAGGAAGAGCATAAGGTAATCATCAGACCGGAGCAAGAAGGTGCTTCGTTCGGTGAGTGGAACCTGGTTCTCCTTGCCAAGGGGATAAACAGTCTAGTGGGGGAGATAAGGAGTGCGAAAGTTCTGCGCAGTGGAGCACTGCTGATTTTTTGCAGAGACAGCGCACAGCTCGGGAAAGCGATTAGACTGAATAAGATCGAGGGGAAGAGAGTTAAAGCAACGATAGCCACTGGTGGGGTCTCACTCGAGGAGTGATTTCTGGGATTCCCCTTAGAGTGTCCACGGAACAGATACAAGAAAACGTGAAAGGTGCAAGAGTGAGGGAAGTCAGACGCCTGCAAACTACTCGTGAGGGCCAAAAATGCGACAGTCTGTCGGTGCTGCTAACATTTGATGAGGATCGAATCCCTGATAAAGTGTTCATCAGATATATGAGCTAAGATGTGAGGCTCTATTTTCCTCCGCCGCTTAGGTGCTTCAAATGTCAGAAGTATGGACATGTAGCGGCAGTATGCAAGGGAAAACAAAGATGTGGGAGATGTGCAGGGGAGCATGAGTATGGGAAATGTGAAAGAGGAGCTAAACTCAAGTGCTGCAACTGCGGAGGGGAGCAGACTTCTGCATACAGAGGGTGTTAAGTAAGTAAGAGAGCAGAAGAGGTGCAGCGAGTGAAAACATCCCAAGGGATCACAGACGCGGAAGCGGTCAGAAAGGTGGGGAAGAAGCCAGACGGCAGTAGTGTTAAGATGGCAGACAGGCATGAAATGAGAGCATGTGAGGGATGCAGCAGAGTTAAAGAGGACACACTGATTGTGGAGAAAAGGCAGTTTATATTCTTCATGGTCGAGGTAATTAACTGTACTGCGCAAACAGACAAGAAAACAGAAAAAATCAAAATAATAGTGAAAGAAGCAGAGAAATATCTGGGAGTTGAGGCCATTGGGTGGGAGGAAGTGGAGGAAGTGTTAAAAGGAGGCTCACCCAGTTCACAGACATCGTCACAGACATCATCATGGGGTGGTGGATCATCATGGTCATAAGTATATTGCAGTGGAATGCAGGAAGTCTCATAGCTAATGGACAAGAGTTCAAGAAGTTTGTCTCAGATCTGCAGGATAAACCCAGTATAATTTGTGTGCAAGAAACATGGCTGAGAGTGCAATGGGACTTCATAATACAAGGATACACTGCAATAAGGAATGACAGGAAAATGGGGAAAGGTGGTGGGGTGGCCATTTTTTATCAGAAATGGAACAAGGTTCAGGACTGTTCAAGTAGGAAAAGAATGTGAGTCCATAACAATAAAGATCTGGACAGGCAAATATGAGCTAATAATTAATTATTACAATCCATGCAACAAATTAAGTGTAGATATACTAAATATGGTGATGGGCGAAGTACAGGGGAAAGTAGTGTGGTGCAGTGATTTTAATGCACATAGCACTCTATGGGGAAGTGAGAGAACTGATGCAAATGGCTTGATAGTAGAAGAATTTATAGAAGATAAAGGATTAGTATGTGTGAATGACGGGAGGGGAACAAGGTATGACTGTGTACAAAATAAGGAGAGTATGATTGATTTAACTATGACATCAAATGAAATAGCAAGTATCACTGCTTGGGAGGTGCTAAATAAGACATTAATGGGTAGTGACCACTATCCAATCAGTGTTAAGATTGGAGTAGAGTTACAACGGGAGAAAAACATGAGATTGCCAGGATGGAAATCTGATAAAGCTAATTGGGAACTCTTTCAAGAACTGAGTAAGAAAAGATTTGAAAAATTCCATAAAGAGGAATGGGCAGATGCGGATGAGTTGAATATGGTAGTAGTCACAGCTGTAATAAAATCAGCCAATGAGTCGATACCAAAAGCATCAGGATACAGAAACAAAAAGAATGTGCCGTGGTTGGATGAAAACTGCAGACAAGCAATTAAAGAACGGAATGTTAGGCTGTTAAAGAAACATCATTCTATGGAGTCGCTGGTTCAGTATAAAAGGTCACAAGCAGTGGGTAGAAGGACGGTCAGAGCAGCTCAGCGTGCATGCTGGAGGCAGTACTGTAGTGAGATCGGTCGGGAGGTACAGCTGTCAGATGTTTGGGGAATGATCAGGAAAATGAGTGGAATAAGAAGGAATACAACAATCCTAATACTGACAAGTAACAGCAGAACAGCTGTTAGTGGAATAGAAAAGGCAATGCTATTGGCTGAAACACTAATTAAAGTTCATAGTTCAGGAAATCTATCAGCAGAGGCTAAGCAGCAAAGGAGCACTATGCTGGCACAAAATACATGAGTAAACAAGAAAAAAAACTAGAAAAATTTGCATTTCCTACGAAAATACAGTGGGAATGCTGAAGTCTGAAGCGAAATCTGCTGAATGTACTTCCGAAAAGCTGAAAAAGTCGAAAAGCTGAAAAGTTGAAAAGGTCAAGGCCGAAAGAGTTTAAAAAGTTGAACATATTGATAGCTGAACAGTTTCTGTAGCTGAACACGAAGTTGAATGTATAAAGAAGCTGAAAAGGCAGAAAGATGAATATTTTAAAAAGATGAAGAGACAGAAAAGTTTACAAGGGCTGAAAGACTTGAAAAAGTTGAAGATTTTCATAGGTGAACATGAAGCGGAATGTTTGAAGGAGTTGAAAAGGCCGAAAGACCAATATCTGAAAAGGCTAAAAAGCTGTAGAGTAAGGGGTCTGAAAGAGCATGAAAAGGTGAAAAAAGACTGAAAAGACAGAAAAGTTTCTCGAGTAAGAGGGCAGAAAGAGCTTTAAAAGGTGAAAAAAGACTGAAAAGGCCAAAAGGTTGTCGAGAAAGAGGGCAGAAAGAGCTTGAAGAGGTGAAAAAAGGTTGAAACGGAGAAAAGTTAAAGGCAGAAAGATCTTAAAATGGCTGCACACATGGTGGAGCAGGAGCCGAGTCAAAGATGAACATGTCCCTATTAGAATGAATGGCAAAATGCCTGCCAAACCCCTGCGATTTTTGAAAAATCTGTAAGGGTTATCACCAACATATTTATATATTATAAAGTTGTAACGGTGTCTGTAGCTCAAAAGAAAGATGAATATTTCAAAAAGCTGAAAAGGCAGAAAAGCCAAAGGGGGCTGAAAGAGTTGAAAAGGTTGAACATTTTAATTGCTGAACATGAAGCTGAATGTTTGAAGGAGTTGAAAATACAGAAAGATGGATATTTTAAAAAGCTGAAAGGGCAGAAAAGCTGACGGGGGCTGAAAGAGTTTAAAAAGTTGACCATTTTAATCGTTTAACGTGAGGTTAGAAGTTTGAAGGAGTTGAAAAGGCAGAAAGATGAATATGTGAAAAGGCTCAAAAGGCTGTGGAGTAAGAGGGCTGAAAGAGCTTAAGGGTGAAAAAAGGCTGAAAGGTGAAAAGTTAAAGGCAGAAAGAGCTTAAAGGCAGAAACACACCGGCCCAACCGTTGGACGTCTGAAGCGTTTGGAGAGACTCGAACGAGGTCGGGAACATGTCTGTTCGGTGTGTTCAGCTGCGTTGGAAGCTTTCGGAGCCATTTGGACGTTGCCTGCTCCGATTGAGCATGCGAAGTCTGAGGAGGAGGGCTGTCGGACGTCTGAGCCATTGGATTCTCTGATTGGTTGTGTGCCAGCTGAATGGCCGTTCTGATTGGCGGTGTGCTAGCGAATCAGCACGCTGCTTGGGAGGGTGGAATACTGTGTGCGCTTTGTTTTTCTATGGACTCTGTTCCGTCATTCCCCATTTTCATGTTTTGCAGGCAGTTCCGGCATGAGACAGGCTGTTATTATGTCCGTTCAGGACGAATTAATCTGTGTTCATTTGGTAATGCCTCGCTGCATGTTGAGTATGCAGCTGTTTTTATCTGTAAGCCTATAGTGAAAATGACAGAGAAATAAGCAGATTCGGCGTGCTCACTCAGAAAGTCTGGCTGAGGACGGCTGTGAGCTGATGCTTATGCGCACTATTGTGCGCTATTCCTGTTCAGATAGAGAGCCAAAGCGAAAAAAATAAGCCACTTTCAAACTCCAGCTTTTCAGGCAAGTTTCAACACCAATGTGCATGATTTAATGAGAGAAATTGCGATTTCCGGGTGATGAGGAAAGTTAAAGGCAGAAAGAGCTTAAAAAGGTGAAAAAAGACTGAAAAAGGCCGAAAAGTTGCAGAGTATGGGGGCTGAAAGAGATTAAAAAGGTGAAAAAAGACTGAAAAGGTGGAAAGTTAAAGGCAGAAGGAGCTTAAAATGGCTGCAGACATGCTGTATCAGGACCAGGGACAGAGACGAAAATGTCCCCCATAAGGAATGAATGGGAAAACGCCTCCCAAACTCCTGCGATTTCTGAAAAAACTGTGAGGGTTATCGTCAAAATAATTGTATGGTGAGTGACAGGAGGAGTTGCTGAACGCGGTCATGTCGTTTTTATTTCTGGAGAGTGCAAAATGAGGGCGGGAGAGCGAGAGACAAATCAGGCAACGTCTGCTCATTTCCAGAAAATTCGGCTCAAAATTAACATTGCGGCTTATGGGACAGCAGTGAGAGTTGCTGTCGCTCTCGGGCTTCTAGATCCAAAACCGTAAGTCCCACATCTGAAATAAGACCATCAGCTGAAAGCCCACAAGATTTCCTACATTTCTATGTATATATCGTCTATGTCAAGTAAAAGGTGAGGGATCAAAATCAAGCTGAAAACAAGTTTGTCCACTTTTTCGGAGCAGCTCTGCCCTCTGGGGTGCAGCAGTTGGTGATGTCACTCACTCTAGCCGTCGCAATACACACCCATTATAAACTCAGAAAACGGGCTAAAAATCGCTCAAACTAAAACTGCGATTATTTCAAAACCATACAAGATTTTTTAAAACTGAATACAGGTCCAATAGTTCAAGATCTGCTGAGTGCTTTAAAGTTTGAATGGTGTCTCTCGCTCAATGTATGAGGAGCAAAAAGAGGTTGAAAGGTGATGAGTTTTGAAGAGGATTTGAAGCGTTTCCATTTGAATCAATGTTAATTTTTTGGGGGAAAAAACTGAATTATTGAAAAAGTTGAAAAGTTGAAAAGCTGAAAAGCTTAAGGCTGAAAGAGCTGAAGAAACTGAACATTTTAATATGTGAATGGTTTGAATAGCTGAAGGTATGCTGAAGTTATAGCAGAATGAAATTTGAAAAAATCTCCATAAGGATGAATAGGAAAAACTTTGCAGAAAAAGCTTAATATTCCCAAAAGTATGAACGATAGAAATGACAAAAATATACGCCATAATGTCCTTAAAAGGCTGCACATTTTGATAGTTGAATGGTTTCTGTAGCACACAGTTTGAGGGAGAAGAAGAGGTTGAGAGTTGAGGAGTTCTGAAGATTTTCCCATTTGCGGCAATGTTAAATTTTTTTGGGAAAAAGCTGAATTGCTGAAAAAGTTGAAAAGCTGAAAAGCTCAAGGCTGAAAGAGCTGAAAAGGCTGAACATTTTAATTGTTGAATGGTTTGAATAGCTGAACGTATGCTGAAGTTATAGCAGAATGAAATTTGAAAAATTCCCCATAAGGATGAATGGGAAAAATTTTGCATAAAAAGCTGAATATTTCCAAAAGTATAAAAGATAGAAACGAGAAAAATACAAGCAGTAATGTCCTTAAAAAGCTGCACATTTTGATATTTGAATGGTTTGAATAGCTCAAGATTTGAAGGAGAAGAAAACGGACAAAAAACGTACGGAAGAAGAAGAATAACTAGAAAAATTTGTATTTCCTACGAAAATACAGTGTGAATGCTGAAGTCTGAAGCGAAATCTGCTGAATGTACTTCCGAAAAGCTGAAAAAGTCGAAAAGCTGAAAAGTTGAAAAGGTCAAGGCCAAAAAAGCTTAAAAAGGTGAAAAAAGGATGCGAAGCTGTAGAGTAAGAGGGCTGGAAGGGGTTAAAATGGTGAAAAAGGGCTAAAAAGTTGAAAAGTTAAAGGCTAAAAGAGCTTAAAAGGGTGAAAAAAGCATGAAAAGGATGGAATAAGATGCAAAGCTGTAGAGTGAGAGGGCTGAAGAAGCTAACACAGGTGAAAAAAGGATGAAAATGTACAAAAGTTAAGGGTGAAAGAGCTTAAAATGGCCGCACATATGCTGATCTAAATCAGGTGTGCTCTTGCTTGGTTGGAATGAAAACCTGCAGCCACAGTGGCCCTTTCCTGGATCAGTCTGGTCTATGTAAAGTAAAAGATGTGGGATCCAAATCCAGCTAAAGAGAATTCTTTCTCCGGTGTTCCAGCTGCTCTCAATCAAGTGATGATGTCACATACTCTGGCTCACGCAATACACACACATTGTTGAGATATACACGCAGGAGAAGTAACAGAGACAGAGATGAAGGGATCCCATAAGAATGAATGGTAAAACACCTCCCAAACCCCTGCGATTTAAGAAAAAACTGTAATGGTTATGGCCAAAATATTTATATGGTGAGTGAGAGGAGACATGGCTGAACTTGCTCATGTCATTTTTATTTCTGTCGCACTCTAGCTGACGCAATACACACCCATTATAAAATCAGAAGAGGAGCTAAAAGTTCTTAAAACTAAAACTGCGACATTTTCAAAACCGTACCAGATTTCAAAAAAACTGAATACAGGGTCAATAGTTCATGGTCCGCTGACTCGTTTAAAGTTGGAATGGCGTCTCCAGCTCAAGGTATGAGGGATAAGTAGAGGTTGAAAGGCGATGAGTTTTGCAGAGGATTTTAAGATTTTCCCATTTGCGTCAATGTTATTTTTTTTTGAAAAAGCTGAATTTATGAAAAAGCTGAAAGGTTGAAAAGCTGAAAGAGCTTAAAAAGCTGAACATTTTGATAGCTGAACAATTCCAATAGCTGAAGGAATGCTGAAGTTATAGCAGAATGAAATTAGAAAAATTCCCCATAAGGATGAATGGGAAAAATTTTGCATAAAAAGCTTAATATTTCCATAAGTATAAAAGGTAAAAAATAAGAAAAATAGACCCGATCATGTCCTAAACAAGCTGAACATTTTGATACTTGAATTGTTTCTAGAGCTCAATATTTGTAGGAGGAGATAGGTGCCAAAAAACGTACGGAAGCAGGAATAATAACTTTAACTAGAAAAATTGTATTTCCTGCGAAAATACAGTGTGAATGCTGATTGCTGAAGGCTGAAGCGAAATCTGCTGAATGTACTGCTGAAAAGCTGAAAAAGTTGAAAGGTTCAAGGCCAAAAGAGTTTAAAAAGTTGAACATGTTGATAGCTGAACAGTTTCTGTCGCTGAACATTGTAGGAGACAATACCTTGATAGTAATGTGATAATTAATGACTGGTAATTAATTATCTTATATTTCAAATGTTATACGGGGCACCACCCTCCAATGTTTGATTTTAATTGAAATAAGCTGGAGGGAGCTATTTCAAACATCTAACTACCCAAGTTGGCTTGGACAGTTAGAGCATCAATTCAATCAGTCTGTTAAATTTCAAATTTATATTTGATCTCCTATTCTGAAGCAATGAATTCTTTCCACGATCCCATCGATTTCCAGCTTCAAATTAAACGTGCACAGACAACGACATAAGGTTAAATATGTTTAGTGACTAAATAAATGCAGAATAAATGATATGCAGTAATAATTCAAATGGTTGTCAACAAGTAACAGAAAATGCAGATAACGTGAATAAAGCCTTAATTAGATGACTTTAAACGATGGTGGATTTTGATGTAAGGAACCGGTAATACACAACTACAGGATTAAAATCCTTCCAAAAGGATAATCTGAGGAATGTATTTAAATTTAGGATATATATATATATATTCGAAGCTTTGCAAAACACCAACTCTGATCTCATTCAGTGTGACTTCTGTTGCGTGTGGAAATTCAGCCTACTTTGTTGTAGAGGAAAGGTCCCGGGTCCGGACTTTCTGGATCAGCTTCGTCTCTCTCTGCGAGACGGCAGCGGCGGCTGCAGAACAGCTGGAGTGCGATGTTGTCTCAGGTCGAATGAGGACACCTTTGCCCAGCGGGGTCTGCGCTTGAGAACGTTGCGGGCGGTCCGGACGCAATTGTGGGATAATCCTTTCTTCGGCTGTGAATTCTTCACGGTTTCTTGAACAGTTAAACTGTACCGACTTGCGAGTTTTATCAGAGTCTCTTTGAGCTGGTAATTACGAAGCTACGAATATATATCGATCGGGCTTCTTGTATAAAAATAACTGGGAAAGGATCGCCGGCCGAACGAGTCCTTCTTTGTTACTAAATACAAAAACAAAAAGAGCTTCTTCTGGCTTTGGCCACGATACTTAAACGATGTAAAAGAATACAAAAAGAGGATTAATTTCGTCCTTGCTTGAGTTTCAAAATAAGGTCGTCTCAAAATAACGGCGCTTCACCTGGGAAAAAGGGTCTACAGGTGATTAAAATCTCCGGAGGTAAAAAGGTCTCGGAGTCACAAACTAAGCAAAGTACGAAGTCAAAAGCGAAGATTAAGTTACACGTGTTGAATAAGTAAGTAAGTAGATCGCCCGTAACGACGAGAGTAACGTGAAGTTGAAGAAAAAGAAAGAAGGAGTGAGAGAGAGAGCAACCTGGAGTTCGTTCTTTTAAAGTTTCAGCTGTGAGCGGAATAGAGGGCAGACTAGCACGTCACTTCCTCCGGTGACGTCGCAGCTTATATTACGACTTTATTACTTATTAAACCAGAATAAAGGTTTAGACGTTTTAAAATCGTGATCGGCTTATTTACCAAAATCCACCACGGTCTTTACATCAACACTTGTCACATGAACATAAAAGAACATAACAGAAATTGCCTAATAAGAACAAGGAGGTTATTGGTTATAATAAATCACAGCACAGGTACATACGTCTCAGCAGTACTGATGACTTAAAAATATCTTGTATAGTGTACAAGCTTAATCCTTAATACAAAAATATATGTCAGAGATAGATAATCATAATTTTAAGTATAAAAGTAAGGTCCGTTTATTTAGAAGTTTCTCTTCCACCTATACCCAGACTTACCGATAGGGGGCACTGTGGCTCCATCAGATCAGCAGACATTAAACCTGAGATTTCTAACTGGAGCTTATTTTAACTCACAAACGCTAGAAAAAGAGTATGTTTGAGGTCTCATCAAGCTGATTGAGGATATTTTGTTAGGACAAGGATGATATTATAGCTTAATACCTTTTTAACACTAAGAAAGAAATCAAGGCTCTTCCTTTCTCCTGTTGGGAATGTGGAGACACAGGGCTGGGTTGATTGTTGTAATTTACAAGTGTGACATTTTGATAGCCCATGCCAGATATGGTGTGCTGTCTTCTAGGGACAAGTCTTTACAGTTGGATAACCTATGACATGGCCCAGTGACCATTAAGCACTGAATAATAAACAAACCTGTGGAAAGAAAGACAGTTGTTTAAAAAGTCCAGATGTTAAATGAGACCTTCTGAGTCTCTGGTATCACTGGTCCACTAGAAGTCCACTCCATTAAAGTCAAAGAAGAGGAGAAGAAGGTGACAAATGGTTATCTCTTCCCCAAGAGAGGGGGTTTACAAGGGATGTCTGGCGACTTCAATGGTGAACTCAGCCGGCAATCTCTTCCTGCAAACAACTTTTACTGCCTCTAGCATGTTGTTTCTTCACCAGTGGACTGTCCACAAAAAGGGGGTAGAGAGAGTCAGGCCAGTAGGGGGTCCCAGGAATTAGATGAGAGGGAGATCGAACTCAGACATGTAAATTGCATCTCCTATTAGTCAGGATGAGACAGGGCATGTTCCTACACATCCCCCACTTCGATCCAATGACTGCAGAAACAGGAACTTGGATCGATGAAGTCGAACTGCCCGTCGTCGAGGTCTCCGGGTGGCACACTGTAATGGTCAGAGTTGGTGTTTGCTTCTAATATGTGGCTAAGCCTAATCAACAAAATTACATACACTGAGGTAGGTCAATACTACTGATACTAACTCCTTTCATTAGGAGGTACTAATCTTCTTTTTATCAGAAGGTCGAAGTTGGAACGTGACCCTATCAGTGACTATCTCTAAGACTGTTATAAACACCGACAGGTGTCGTTTGTTGCGCTTACTTTAGACCAGGGATAGTCGTATCGAACTGACCCCCACTTTGAAATAGAATTATTTGGACGGTACAAACAACTGCGTTTAATTAGACTGGTTGAGTCACTAGATTAATTTGCGGTAGCCTGATTCTGAATTTCTTTTGGAAGGGACACAAGTAGTAAATTTTATAGAAAAATGTTCTACTTGCAATTGGCACTTGTTGGTGCTTTTAAGGTTTTATCCTTATTTATGACTCAACAGGGACGTTGGAGTCCCCATCAATTCCCATTGGGGTGTTGTGTGGCGTTTCGTTAAAGCTGTCATTTTGAGACTTGCGCCTATCAGGTTCCCTTCGGTCATAATTATGGCTGTTTTTCCATTGGTTAAAGGGACGCCGACGGCTAGAGTCAAAGAAGCGGCGGTTCGCTCCATCTCTTGGTTGGTTCTCTTTATCAAACCAGGACCTTTGTGAATACCCCTGACCTGGATAGAATGGAGATTTTCCTTGCTCTGTTGGAGTTTGGTAAGGTTTAGACATGGATGTGGCGGACTCACAGGGTTCGGTACCTGGAGCTCCTTCCAACTCCAGCAGAGGAGTTTTGGAGGAAACACTCAAGATATTTGGTTCAGTGGGTTTGATCATGGTTTGTCTTTGTTTAGTAAAGCCTTTTGTCGCCATCTCACGTAGTTGTCGGCTAGTGAGGGTTTCTGGACATGCCATGACACCAAGGTGGTGGCTCGTTGTGGGATGGAGGTTTTGTATGAACAGTGACTTAAAATGTAGCTCCTCCTCCATCTCTGTTTCATTTTTAGGCCCGAAATAGGCTTCATGGAGTCTCTCGTAGTACTCCTGAGGGGATTCTTGTCTTCCCTGCTTGACAGCCAAAGCGGCGGTTAGGCCGGTTTTTATTGTATAGCTCTTGAACTCGTCTATTAGTGCCTTACTGAGGACTTCGTAGTTGTTTCTGACGCGGTGGGTTTGTCGGTCGATGAACTTATTAACTTTCTGACTAGAGGTCCCTCTAATTAGGTAAAGTCTGTCATCAACGGTAGCATCAGGGAATCTTCTCAGATAGAACTCAATGTCTTTTAGGTACGCGTTGGTATCGTTTTTACCGCCTGGTTTGGGTTCATAACGAGTTATGTTTCGAGCAATTTTGTCTAGGTCTCTGTCAGAGGGGGCTCGAGAATGATGCACTCTCGAGGAAGAGAGCGGATGAGGGGAGGAAGGCCTTTTGGCTTGGTCATCCAGATCCCTGTCGGTCCGAATGCGAGCATCGGGGTTAATTGGTGACATAGCTCCTGTTAAAGATAGGTCCAAATGAGCGCTCCTGTGAAACCTGCTCTCTTTGCCTTCTTCACGAGCTTGGGCTCGCGCTGGCGCTTTTGCGAATGGGTCATACTCAAGGGAGTGCTTTAGTTCCCTTTTCACCTTATCAAGTTCCCTATCTTGCTCTCTTTTCTCGTGTTGGAGATCATCGAGTTGATCTTTCGTTTTGTTCAGTTCTTCGCGCACGGCATGGTGAAATCGTTTTTCATTTTCTCGGGCTTTCTCCCAGACTTGAAGCTTGAGCTTCAGGTCGTCAATTTGATCTGTGGCACTTTCAAGATCGTGATCAGCGTGTTCAGCACGTTGGGTCATTTGTTTGATTCCATACTCTGCTTTATCTAACTCTATCCCTTGAGCGTTAAGGACTTGTTTTAGCTCTGCGTGTTCTGTCCGCAGTTTAGCATATTCATCCTCTTGTGCTTTTAGTTGGGACTCAACTCGGCTTATACGGATGTTTGCCTCATCTAGGGAAATTTTTGTCTCTTTTAAGGAGTCCTCTGTTTTATTAAGAGACTCATTTGCCTTAGTTAAGGATTCCTTTGTTTCAACTAAGACTTCTTTCGTCTCTCTTAAGATTTCTTTTGTATCCTCAAGCTGTTTCTTTAGGACTTTGTTCTTAGCTCTCTGGTTTTCTACTTCAGCTGAAGCCTGCTGCAGCAATTTGTTGCTGTGTTTCTGTTGTGCAGACATCAAAATTAACAAACTCCCTAACATTTTCTCTCTAGCTTTTCCTTTGTGCTCTTCGGTTAGGACTTGACCTACCAGGGCATCCATCATCCCTGGTAATTCACTAGGGTTGGTTTTTCGGACCCTGTCTGCATAATTTGGTAATAGTTCTGTAGTGAGTTCTAAGATTGCTGCTTCTAAGCTGTTTAACACATCCTCTGGGCCTGAGTCTTTGGGGTCTTTAAGGTCTGCCATGGTTTTAGCCTAGGCCTTCAACAATACAAAATTTTTTTTTTTTTTTCTGAACAAAAACTTTAATTAAAAATTTCTAATTTAGATTCTAATTCAATTTCTGTGTACGTTGTTTATTTTATTCATCTAATATGAGCTTTTACTTTGAATTGTTTTTAATTAAAGGTGAGGTTTTGTATGGTTAATTAATTTGAGGTTTGATTTAAAACAGCAGGTGTTTTAGATTCTCAAAACCTGAAAGCTAGTGTTTTAACACAAAAGCTAAAGTATTTGATTTAATTGTAAAGCTGCTTGAATGCTAGTTAACAGTTTAATTGTTTGACATGCGTATGCAAAGTATATAGCAAAATCAAATTCTAGATAATTTTGAAAAATTAAACCTTTAGTTAAATTTGGATTAAAATGATCAAATGGGTAATTTATAATTTAATTATTTAATTGACCTAGGTAATGAGACCTATCAATTTACTATGTTAAGTTTTGCAATGTTACAAGTTGTATTATCACAATTAATCAAATCAGTGTTTGGGATTTCAGCTTATTAAAGCTGAAAAGATCACAATTCCATTAACCAAGCCAATCTTCAAAGCAGGCTACTTCAATGTATTTGTTGTTATCACAGTCAACCACTAGGAATAATGTAATAAATTTCTTTCAATGGAGTCAAGCACAGGGAGAGTTATTCACAAATTTAGATGACTTCCTACAGTTCTACCAGCAGAGGGCATTATTCTCACACTTTGGGACGCTTTGTCCCTTTTTAAACAGCAGAGGGCGCTATTTCACAATCTGGGCTGCTTTTACCTAGATTGAGCAACAGGGGGCGCTTATCGTCGCTTCTTGGCTGAGTTGCGCAACAATGGAAGAAGTCAGGGGGCGGCCTTTCTAGCTCCTCCCACTGATATACTCCCCTCAGGGTAGAGTATTTTGGTTCAGTGCGCTCTTGTCTCTGAAGAGAGCACTTCTGGTGCCTGCACAAATTGCAACAGTAACAGAATTTCACTTTTTCACACAATAGCAGCCTTTGGGCACGGCGGCCATAAGCATTTGCTTCTCACAAGTGGTTTCAAACACTTTAGAAACCTTTTAGCTAGCACCGGGCAATTTATCCACTTTGGATTATCACGGTTTGCACCTGAGAAAGGGTTTTCTTCGCCTTTACACAGTCTACACTTTTTTTTCAACCAGATACAATTATTGCATTTATTTACTGGTATTTTCACAATCTAGACCACTAGGAGGATTTCTTCGCTCCTTGGTCTAAACACACTGTCCCTTTTGACAGGATTGTTGCCACAGCAACCAATCTTGGTAATACACTACACAGAGTGATACCTTGATGAACAACCTCTGACTGCTTTCACAGCTGTGGCCCGCCTTAGGTAGCTAGGCTAATTTGGGACACGCAAGGCTCTGAGCAAATTAAACTCTCGCTGGAATCTCGCAGCCGACAGCAACTCAACTCAGAAGATAAGATCAAACTTCTGGCACCGCGCAGCAAGAAAGCCTTATCCAAATCGATTATTTGAAAGTGTACAGCGACACTTATGCATGCACATTAGTCATAGACCTGGTACGACGCAGGATCTAGACCAAACAATAACGCGCGGTGGCTCTGAACAGCCTTTTAACTCACAGACCTGTTTAGAAACAGAGTCTCGTTAATTCCAACATGCAGGGATGTTGGAGAGCTCTTAATCACTCACAAATGACTCAGCATTCCTGTATATTAATTTCGTTTCGAAGAGCGCAATCGCGGCTCCGTGGAGTCTGTGCTCACACACACACACACACAGTAAAGGTTATATGCAGTTAAGAATATAAAGTTAAGTATCGTGTCAATTCCTCATTTACAGCTTAATGACATTAAAACAGCATGGGTTTTAATTATTTCAACCAATGTTTTATCTGTGCACATTTATTTAATGCAGGAAAGCGTGGTTTTAGGTGTCCTCACATGGGGCACCATATAATAATGTAGGAGACAATACCTTGATAGTAATGTGATAATTAATGACTGGTAATTAATTATCTTATATTTCAAATGTTATACGGGGCACCACCCTCCAATGTTTGATTTTAATTGAAATAAGCTGGAGGGAGCTATTTCAAACATCTAACTACCCAAGTTGGCTTGGACAGTTAGAGCATCAATTCAATCAGTCTGTTAAATTTCAAATTTATATTTGATCTCCTATTCTGAAGCAATGAATTCTTTCCACGATCCCATCGATTTCCAGCTTCAAATTAAACGTGCACAGACAACGACATAAGGTTAAATATGTTTATTGACTAAATAAATGCAGAATAAATGATATGCAGTAATAATTCAAATGGTTGTCAACAAGTAACAGAAAATGCAGATAACGTGAATAAAGCCTTAATTAGATGACTTTAAACGATGGTGGATTTTGATGTAAGGAACCGGTAATACACAACTACAGGATTAAAATCCTTCCAAAAGGATAATCTGAGGAATGTATTTAAATTTAGGATATATATATATATATTCGAAGCTTTGCAAAACACCAACTCTGATCTCATTCAGTGTGACTTCTGTTGCGTGTGGAAATTCAGCCTACTTTGTTGTAGAGGAAAGGTCCCGGGTCCGGACTTTCTGGATCAGCTTCGTCTCTCTCTGCGAGACGGCAGCGGCGGCTGCAGAACAGCTGGAGTGCGATGTTGTCTCAGGTCGAATGAGGACACCTTTGCCCAGCGGGGTCTGCGCTTGAGAACGTTGCGGGCGGTCCGGACGCAATTGTGGGATAATCCTTTCTTCGGCTGTGAATTCTTCACGGTTTCTTGAACAGTTAAACTGTACCGACTTGCGAGTTTTATCAGAGTCTCTTTGAGCTGGTAATTACGAAGCTACGAATATATATCGATCGGGCTTCTTGTATAAAAATAACTGGGAAAGGATCGCCGGCCGAACGAGTCTTTCTTTGTTACTAAATACAAAAACAAAAAGAGCTTCTTCTGGCTTTGGCCACGATACTTAAACGATGTAAAAGAATACAAAAAGAGGATTAATTTCGTCCTTGCTTGAGTTTCAAAATAAGGTCGTCTCAAAATAACGGCGCTTCACCTGGGAAAAAGGGTCTACAGGTGATTAAAATCTCCGGAGGTAAAAAGGTCTCGGAGTCACAAACTAAGCAAAGTACGAAGTCAAAAGCGAAGATTAAGTTACACGTGTTGAATAAGTAAGTAAGTAGATCGCCCGTAACGACGAGAGTAACGTGAAGTTGAAGAAAAAGAAAGAAGGAGTGAGAGAGAGAGCAACCTGGAGTTCGTTCTTTTAAAGTTTCAGCTGTGAGCGGAATAGAGGGCAGACTAGCACGTCACTTCCTCCGGTGACGTCGCAGCTTATATTACGACTTTATTACTTATTAAACCAGAATAAAGGTTTAGACGTTTTAAAATCGTGATCGGCTTATTTATCAAAATCCACCACGGTCTTTACATCAACACTTGTCACATGAACATAAAAGAACATAACAGAAATTGCCTAATAAGAACAAGGAGGTTATTGGTTATAATAAATCACAGCACAGGTACATACGTCTCAGCAGTACTGATGACTTAAAAATATCTTGTATAGTGTACAAGCTTAATCCTTAATACAAAAATATATGTCAGAGATAGATAATCATAATTTTAAGTATAAAAGTAAGGTCCGTTTATTTAGAAGTTTCTCTTCCACCTATACCCAGACTTACCGATAGGGGGCACTGTGGCTCCATCAGATCAGCAGACATTAAACCTGAGATTTCTAACTAGAGCTTATTTTAACTCACAAACGCTAGAAAAAGAGTATGTTTGAGGTCTCATCAAGCTGATTGAGGATATTTTGTTAGGACAAGGATGATATTATAGCTTAATACCTTTTTAACATTAAGAAAGAAATCAAGGCTCTTCCTTTCTCCTGTTGGGAATGTGGAGACACAGGGCTGGGTTGATTGTTGTAATTTACAAGTGTGACATTTTGATAGCCCATGCCAGATATGGTGTGCTGTCTTCTAGGAACAAGTCTTTACAGTTGGATAACCTATGACATGGCCCAGTGACCATTAAGCACTGAATTATAAACAAACCTGTGGAAAGAAAGACAGTTGTTTAAAAAGTCCAGATGTTAAATGAGACCTTCTGAGTCTCTGGTATCACTGGTCCACTAGAAGTCCACTCCATTAAAGTCAAAGAAGAGGAGAAGAAGGTGACAAATGGTTATCTCTTCCCCAAGAGAGGGGGTTTACAAGGGATGTCTGGCGACTTCAATGGTGAACTCAGCCGGCAATCTCTTCCTGCAAACAACTTTTACTGCCTCTAGTGTGTTGTTTCTTCACCAGTGGACTGTCCACAAAAAGGGGGTAGAGAGAGTCAGGCCAGTAGGGGGTCCCAGGAATTAGATGAGAGGGTGATCGAACTCAGACATGTAAATTGCATCTCCTATTAGTCAGGATGAGACAGGGCATGTTCCTACAACATGAAGCTGAATGTTTGAAGGAATTGAAAAGGCAGAAAGATGAATATCTGAAAAGGCTAAAAAGCTGTAGACTAAGAGGGCTGAAAGAGGTTAAAAAGGTGAAAAAAGACTGAAAAGGCCGAACAGTTGTGGAGTAACAGGGTTGAAAGAGCTTAAAAGGTGAAAAAAGACTGTAAAGGCAGAAAAGTTGTAGAGTAAGAGGACAGAAAGAGCTTAAAAATGTGAAAAAAGATTGAAGAGGTGGAAAGTTAAAGGCAGAAAGAGCTTAAACATGTGAAAAAAGACTGAAAAGGTGAAAAGGGAAAGGCAGAAAGAGCTTAAAGGTCCCATATTATACTGTTTTTCATCAATTTCACACAGCTGTCAGAAGTCCAAAAACTCTATATTCGATATGCATTGCCCCAAACCTATGCGTGGTCCTGAATTCCAGCTGTCTAAAAGTCACTCTACAGAGCTCTATTCAGAGCAGTCTGTTTCTGTGCCTGCACCTTTAAATGCTAATGAGCTCCGTCTGTCAACGGCCACTTGGAGAGCCCTGCCTGCTACGTCACTCTCAGGGAGAGGATTCCCCCTGCGTTAGCAGTAGCATGCGCTAATGTTTACGGTGGATGTATCGCTATGGCTCGCAGAGATTTTTTCGTTCAACTGAACCAGTTTGACCCAGAATCGGACCCAGAAGGAGAGGCTCCTGAAGAAGTACAGACTCTGTGGCTGCAGCAGGACGTTTCAGAATGGTTAGTGAGAATATTGTTAGTTTGTTCGTATGTGTTGTTACAGTTGCCAGGTAGCTCATGGCTAACAGCTAGCGAAAGCTGTGTTTGTCTCCAACACAGTCTCCAAACTCTTGGACACTGTTCGCATCATCTCTGTCTCGGTCTGCACATGTTTCCAGCCTTTTTACTGTGACAACCAAGCTCCCTCTGATAATATTAACATCAACATCGCTTCAAACGCCATTGCATAGCGGACCGAAGCAGAGCTAACTAGTTAGCCAATTTCTAGCGGACTTCTCCAGACTGGTAGGCAACTGTAAATACTATCAAACCGCGGCGACACTTATCGGTGGCTCGGGTGCAGCTGCTGGGTCCGGTATGGTTGGTACTGATCCTTTTGCGAGGGTCAGTGTGAAGGCAAAGCCAGCTTTGTACTGTCCCTCGTCACTGAAGCAGTCCGATGTGAAGTGGTTAGCACACACACACACAAGCTAACAAGAACCGCAGCCGGCACGTTGTCGTTAAAAAATGAAACACAACCACTGTCTCTTCTGCTGTTCTGTAGCTGGGACAGAATATAGCACTGATGTTGATTTTTACAACCAACAACAGAGCTACTTGCGTGTGCAGCTTTGAGCAACGACATTGCGATACGCTGCTGTCTCACTGCTGGACACACCGAACTTCACCTCGGGGATGAACGCCCCCCTCTCAGATATCTCCTATCACCGCGCAGAGAAGGTCGGCCTATGATAATGACTCCTTTCGTTACGTAACGACAGGAGCTGAATCTGAACAGCCTGTAGGAGCGCCGTTTTACCAGTGGTCGGGCTGCAGAGAACATGCAGGAATCACTTGTTTTCATCATTCTGGGAGTTGGCAGGCTCAGGGGAACCAGCTTATATATGTAGAGACCAGAGAAAACGTGTTTTTCATGATATGGGACCTTTTAAAAAGGTGAAAAAAGACTGAAAAGGCAGAAAAGTTGTAGAGTAAGAGGGCAGAAAGTGCTTGAAAAGGTTAAAAAAGACTGAGGAGGTGGAAAGTTAAAGGCAGAAAAAGTTTAAAATGGCTGCATTGTCTATGTAAAGTAAGATATGTGGGATCCAAATCCAGCTGAAGAAAAGTCTTTCTCCAGATTTTCCAGCTGCTCTACACTGTAGCAATGATGTCACACACTCAAGCTGAGTCACTACACACGCTGGAGAAAAGGAGAGCCAGAAGAAAATTCCCCATAAAAATGAATGGGAAAACTCCTCCCAAACACCTGCGATTTCTGAAAAAAACGTGATGGTAATCCCTGAAATATTTATACGCTGAGTGAGAGGAGACATGGCTGAACTTGCTCATGTCGTTTTTATTTCTGTCGAGTGAGCAATGAGGGCACAGTAGCGAGAGACAAATCAGGTACCGTCTGCTCTCGGACAGAAATTTAGTGTCAAAACTAAAAAACTTGTATTTCCTACGAAAATACAGTGTGAATGCTGAAGGCTGAAGCGAAATCTGCTGAATGTACTTCCGAAAAGCTGAAAAAGTCGAAAAGTTGAAAAGGTCAAGGCCGAAAGAGCTTAAAAAGTTGAACATGTTGATAGCTGAACAGTTTCTGTAGCTGAACATGAAGCTGAATGTATAAAGAAGCTGAAAAGGCAGAAAGATGAATATTTTAAAAAGATAAAGAGACAGAAAAGTTGAAAAGGGCTGAAAGAGTTTAAAAAGTTGAACATTTTCATAGCTGAACATGAAGCGGGATGTTTGAAGGAGTTGAAAAGGCAGAAAGATGAATATCTGAAAAGGCTAAAAAGCTGTAGAGTAAGGGGTCTGAAAGAGCTTAAAAAGGTGAAAAAAGACTGAAAAGACCGAAAATTTGCCGAGTAAGAGGGCAGAAAGAGCTTGAAGAGGTGAAAAAAGGTTGAAAAGGAGAAAAGTTATAGGCAGAAAGAGCTTAAAATGGCTGCACACATGGTGGAGCAGGAGCCGAGTCAAAGATGAACATGTCCCTATTAGAATGAATGGCAAAATGCCTGCCAAACCCCTGCGATTTTTGAAAAATCTGTAAGGGTTATCACCAACATATTTATATATTATAAAGTTTTAATGGTGTCTGTAGCTCAAAAGAAAGATGAATATTTTAAAAAGCTGAAAAGGCAGAAAAGCCAAAAGGGGCTGAAGGAGTTGAAAAGGTTGAACATTTTAATTGCTGAACATAAAGCTGAATGTTTGAAGGAGTTGAAAATGCAGAAAGATGGAGATTTTAAAAAGCTGAAAAGGCAGAAAAGCTGACGGGGGCTGAAAGAGTTGAAAAAGTTGACCATTTTAATTGTTTAACGTGAGGTTAAAAGTTTGAAGGAGTTGAAAAGGCAGAAAGATGAATATGTGAAAAGGCTCAAAAGGCTGTGGAGTAAGAGGGCTGAAAGAGCTTAAGGGTGAAAAAAGGCTGAAAGGTGAAAAGTTAAAGGCAGAAAGAGCTTAAAGGCAGAAACACACCGGCCCAACCGTTGGACGTCTGAAGCATTTGGAGAGACTCGGACGAGGTCGGGAACATGTCTGTTCGGTGTGTTCAGCTGCGTTGGAAGCTTTCGGAGCCGTTTGGACGTTGTCTGCTCCGATTGAGCATGCGAAGTCTGAAGAGGAGGGCTGTCGGACGTCTGAGACATTGGATTCTCTGATTGGTTGTGTGCCAGCTGAATGGCCGTTCTGATTGGTGGTGTTGAGTAAAAGGTTTGGAGTCGAAATCAAGCCGAAGAGAGTTTTTTTCCCCGTTTTCGGAGCAGCTCTGCCTCTGGGGTGCGGCAGTTGGTGATGTCACTCACTCTAGCCGACGCAATACACACCCATTATAAACTCAGAAGACAGGCTAAAAATCGCTCAAACTAAAACTGTGATTATTTCAAAACCGTACAAGATTTTTTAAAACTGAATGCAGGTCCAATAGTTCAAGATCTGCTGAGTGCTTTAAAGTTTGAATGGTGTCTCTCGCTCAATGTATGAGGAGCAAAAAGAGGTTGAAAGGCGATGAGTTTTGAAGAGGATTTGAAGCTTTTCCCATTTCCGGCAATGTTAATTATTTTTTGGAAAAAGCTGAATTTCTGAAAAAGTTGAAAAGTTGAAAAGACGAAAAGCAGAGAGTTGAAAGAGCTGAAAAAGCTGAACATTTTAACATTTGAATGTTAAAATTCAAATGTTAGGCCCCTTAGTCCTCTGGGGCTTTTTGCTGTTTAAATAAGAATAAAAAAGTTGGTTAAATGCAAGACTAGTTTTCATTTGTTCTGTCTTATAAGAAGTAGTTAATGTCTTGAATCTAGTAGGTGAATGTCTTGAATCTAGAACAGTATTACTTTTGTAAAGCTTACAATGAGGTAAATACACTTGAGATGATGACAGGATGGTAAAATTACAGCTTATTATGGCAAAATAGCACTGCCTAATACGATTCAGGAATGCTAACTTCAAGACATTTTGTCTCAAAATGCCAGTTTTTAATCTTATTTCAAGCAGGTGGTGGACTTAAATCTAGAACAGTGTAAAAATTATAGAACTGAAAATTAGTTAAATGCACTTGAAACAAATAGGATGACCAAAAAATATGCTACTTCTGAGCATCACAAGCTTATTATGAGACACAAAACGTCACAATACTAGTAAAATATAGCTAAAAATGAGTTTTCCCAGCTAATTTCAAGATCACTCTTCTCTTGTAAGGCTTAAATATAATGTCTTATTTCAAGAAATCTTGCCAAGAGAATTTTCACTTGTTCCATTGGCAGATTTTTTTGCTTATTACAAGCAAAAATATCTTGTATTAATTTTTTTTTGCTTATTTTTGGAGTGACCTTTTTTTCCAGTGCAGCTTTCTCTTCTTTTTTTTGTTTTCTTTCTCAGGGAGAGAAGTCAGAACTTCAGCCGCACAGTCCTGCTCCTCCAGAATCCCATTAGCACACGCAAAGAAGTCATCTAGAGAGCTTGAAAAACCCAACCTATACATTATGAGAACACCCTTGTAGCCTTGGCCCTTTATTTGGATGGCAAGTTTCATGGTCAGATCCTTTTATTTTTTTCCATAGTGATGACCACATCATGTATAGTGCATGGTCAGGCTTTGTAAAGCTTCCAAAAACATTCCCCAAGGTCTCATCTTGGCCCACTAGTAGGGTTGAACAATTACACCAAGCTGCCTGTGTCTCCTTTCCTAACTGGTTTGTAGGGATCTCGAAATAAAACTGCAATGTAATTCAGTTGAGAGAAAAGGGATTAATTTGCCACAATAACCCCAGTGGCAGTGGCGGCGCCTGAGTATTTTTTCTGGTTCAACTACGGTGGGGCTAACCCCTACAGCGGTGGGGCTCAAATCAATGCTATAATTTCAATGTGAACATATATTCAATAAAACAACACCCTCCCACAGCTAGAAACACGCGGGCACTCGTCTTCCCCTGCAGGTGTCGGTGTGTCCATAGTTTTATCCAACACGCCTGCCACCACCTTCTGTTGTTCCGTCCGACAACGTTTAAAAACAAATTTGTCCATGATAAATTTTTAACTTAATGACGTGACTGTAAGCCGCTAACTACAGCCAGGTAGCTTCAAACAAAGTCAGCCTCAACTAAATGTCTCTGTGACGAGCATACACTAAAAGTGCTCACATGAGTGACGTACGGACTGACAGGCTCCCCACTGATCTCAGGACAGTGACGGTCTATGCTGATTAATAATAATGAGGATGCTGGAGGCCGACTCCTAATGAACCCAGATCAGTGACAGTTGTCATCGCAGCTGCCTGAATGCCGTTACAACGTGGAGGCGCTGTTGGACTCTGCACTTCTCTTGGTTGTTATGGTAGGGTTAACGGTAGGGCTAACACAATTCTTGATGGGGCTGTAGCCCAACCATGCCCTACCCTGGCGCCGCCTATGCCCAGTGGTGTAAGTTAGCACAAAGTGGAGGACATGAGTAATAACAGAGACATTATTAAGAGGAAACAAACCACTTTTGAATAGAAACTAACTCCATGAGTGGCAATTGTATGACACATATCCTACCCCTTCCCCCCAAAAGCCAGTCAGGTGCTTTATCACATAACAGGAACCAGGAAAGATATCAGCAAATCGCATTGTTGCATTGATGGAAGCACACGGATTCACAACGGTTTCAACCAATTTGGTGCAGCTGCAGATGTACTTCCAATAGGCTTGGAGAGGGGTATATCACCCTATTACTCAAGACTAAAACAACAAACATCATTCGTACTTGTTCTAGTGCTCTGGTGTGATAAACTGATGGAGTCACGTTGTGACACTCTGTATTGAGCCATAAAAGAAGTTGGTGTGGTGAAACCATGCACATGCCCACATCTGAAGTATAACTTAGCTTTTTAAAAAAGCTTTTTAAACCAGTCGAGTCATCCATCTTGACTGGTGATTTTATGCATGCCATTATAATTTTTTTGGTGACCACTGACGTTATCGCTTTCTCGTCATTCATTTAGATAGGGACATAAGCCTGTATTTATAAAGCTGGGGCCTAGTGAAACATTTCTAAGAAAATTGTTACAGTTAAGACGTTGTCTTAGAATTAGCCCTGAAAGTTAAGACTAGATCCTGAAAAAAAAAGGAATTTACAAAGCATCTCTTAAAAGAGCTCCTAAGGTAAAAAATATTTTAGAGGTAGGTGGACTATTAAGAGCCTTAGTGGTTTCTAGAGCAGAGGAGAAAATTGCAGACAGACATAGAGGGTAAGTCAAATAATCCCCAGGAGCGAGTTCATGAAACACAATAGTTTAGATCAGGGGTCCCCTGGGTCTCAGGCCCCTGTGACCTGATATCAGAAATGTAGTGTATAATATATTTTTTTAATTTAATAATTTTTTTGGGTAGTTTCACATATGCAATTGGAATAAAAAATTTAAAAAAAACACATTTATTTATTTATATATATATATATATATATATATATATATATATATATATATATATATATATATATATATATATATATATAAATTATATATATATATAATTTATATATATATGTAATTTATATATATATATATATATATATATATATATATATATATATATATATATAATTTATATATATATATATTTATATATATTTATTTCTCAAGAGAAAATCATTCATGTAATGTACAAACATACTGATAGTTGGTCTAACAGTTTGCAATTTTCTTTTGAACAAAGTTCCCGGCCCCCCACCCTTAAAGGGATAAACACACAAACACACAAACATAAAAGTACAAATATAAATATAAATGAGTATAAATGAATGAAAAAAAAGTAAAAAAAAAAAAAAAAAAGAGAAAGTAAATAATGTATAATGATAAATAATAAAAGGAAAAAGTAACAATAAAAGTAATAGTAATAGTAGCACTAATAATAGTAATTATAGCTGCTGCGCAGCGATGGGTCGGGTCCGGGCTATTTTGGCAAATTTAGGAAATTCTGAGCAACAAACAGGAAGACACGACAGTTGACAACAATGTTCATTTTGGACCACTTGAGGCTTGAACTCACAACTTCTGGAACCAAAGACTGTCGTCTATCACTCTGACCTAATTGGCAAGTGGCAATACAACAGTGGCTTCACAAATTGAGTAAGCCATTCACTGTTGTGCAGGCAGATTTGAAACCACTGTAAAAAATTCAGTTATCAAGACAAAAATCTGAACATACATATATTGCAGCATGGAGATGTTGGTAATTTGTTTTATAAATAAGATTGATTTGCTCCATAAGTGAATAACTGATGTTTAAAATGCTGCTTGCATTGACTGCAATTATTCACATGAGAGCAGAATTCAAAATGCTCACAAAAATTCAGTTTTTTAGGTAAAATTCTGATATTTGTCAAACATCATCTACCATGCCTCTAAAAAATGTTCAATTTTTTCATGAACTTTGAAGATTTATTTATCAATTTGCAGGTATATGTTTACAGTATTGTTCACAGTCAAACATTTTCGCGCACTGTAGGCAAAAATTGTGGGAGGAGATGGGTTTTTATAAGTTTTACAATTTAAAAAAAAA